>CM067375.1:69088156-69100656 GCA_034401795.1 Chaetoderma sp. LZ-2023a
TATATATATATATATATATATATATATACACCTGTGCAAAAGTTAAGCACCACCCTATTTTTACGCACAAGTGAGGGTATATTCATGTGCTATGAAGAAAGCAATAGCATAAACATTTATGTACCTATCCATCTTAGTGCAAGAGGTAATAATGCAACTAGAGGAATGCTGATTATGATGGTGGGGAAACACTGTATGTTTTTATTTGAACTTGAAAACGAGGCCTGAACATGGTTACGTTGACACAACTGACAACTATTGCCCTACAGTTGACACACGTGGCTAGATTGTCATTAATGGTGTCTGAAAACGAAGTTTAACATCTGTGCACGAGTTTGAGACTGTCATTATTAATACCGGGTATATCCACCTTGTGCCTGGATGACGGCCTGGACACGACGTCTCATGCTGGTCACCAACCGACTGATACGCCATTGTGGTATTCGTTGCCATTCAAGATGGAGTGCGTCTGTTAATTCATGTAGGTTCTGCACAGGAGGATCCCTCCTTCTCACCATGTTTCCCAGAATGTCCCAGATATGCTCAATATGATTCATGTCAGGGCTCCTTGCTGGCCATGGTAGGGTTTCGATGGCATTCTGGCGGAGGTATTCATGCACAGCTCTAGCACGATGTGGTCGGGCGTTGTCATCCATGAATATAGGGTGGGTTCCAGGTGCATGATTTACAAAATGAGGGACCACAACTCTATCCAGTATGGAATCTTGATATCTTTGTCCATTTAGTGTTCCAGGTACAGTCAACAGATCCAGCTTACAATCAAATGAGATGCACCCCCGTATCATAACGGAACCTCCACCAAATGGAACTTCTTCCATGATGTTACGTTGGTCGTACGCCGTGCGTCTGGACCTCCATACACGAGGTCGACCATCTGTGGCATGAAGCAGGAACCGACTTTCATCGGACCAGTGTACCCGTCTTCAGGATCTCATGTTCCAGTGTCTTCTTTCGTTGCACCACCTCAGACGCTCCTCTTTGTGGTGTGCAGTGAGGAGAGGACGTCTGACAGGTCTCCTAGCTTTCATGCCAGCAGCATAGTCTCATTTTGACGGTAGACATTGACACTCTATTGCGCGTTTCCCATTGCTGGCTGAGCACTCTGCTGTTGGTGAATGGAGATCTCCTAACAAGGCGTACTAGGGCTCGATCATCACGGGCAGTAGTCTTCTTCGGTCTTCCAGATCTAGGCCTGTCCTTCACTTCGTTAGTTTGCCCATGTTTTGCAATCAAACGACTGATTACAGTATGGTTAATGTTCAGCTGTCTGCCAATCTCTCTGCATGACATACCAGTGGTATGCATGCCTATGATTTGCCATTTCACACGATCACTTAACCTTCGTCTTGCCATAGCGGTTCACAATCAAGAGCTAATTCTCTCTGTACAAATAAACCACGGTCATGAACACAAAATTCCTAATCTTGTCGCCTAAATCTGTATGTAATGTTCTACACCTCAAACCGGAATTTTACATAACTGAACACGTGTGCTGTTTCCCGCCACGCACGGACATCAAGCGGCGTGAAGTCATGAATGCATGTGCATTTCGTACTTGGAATTATGTCAGCTAACGCGGGGACAAAAAGTATGGCAGCCTAGTTGTACCATCATGTTTCTACGTTCTATTGTTTTTGCTGGTGCTTAACTTTTGCACAGGTGTATATATATATATATATATATATATATATATATATATATATATATATATATATATATATATATATATATATATATATATTTATATATATATATAGTTTACATCGTTTTAGTTTAACTGCTTGGCTGTTGGGTTTCTGCAAATTATGTTTGCCATGTGGTTTAGCTCTCGATGTGCGGAAACACTTGGAAAACAATTTGACAGAAAATTGATTGTAGCCAAGCCACCAACAATCTCCAGTCAAATTCTCTCCAAACTCCTCAGCACATCCAGTGTTTATTTGCTTTGAAAATTGTTTTGGCTTGTAGCAACCAGGCAGTTAGTAGTAGTAGTAATAGTAGTAGTAGTAGTAGTAGTAGTAGTAGTAGTAGTCGTAGTAGTAGTAGTAGTAGCGGCAGTGGCAGTGGCAGTAGCAGTAGGAGCTGCAGCAGTAGCCTAGTAGTAGCTGTATTATCATCATCATCATCATCATCATCATCATCATCATCATTACCATTGTCGTCGTCATCATCATCATCATCATCACCATCATTTGGCAGTATCTATTAAGTATCTATTTAGTATCTACTAAGTTACCAGCTTTCACATGCGATAGCGCTATAGATGTGTAAACAGTCTTTGCAAAATGTTACAAATTTGACAGACGGACGGACGGACCACCCATCCATCAAAGTCCCGAGTGACTGAATGAGCTAGATTAAAGTATTCAGCGACATGCGTGTCTTCTTCATGTCTAATATCGCAAAGGTGTCTAGTCGCTCGCCAACTAATTTCACCGACATACTGGTTTTTGGCATAATTTGCAAGATATTAAATAAATCACGTTTTCAGAATCGCGGTCTAAATTAGAATGAATTTGAAATTCGCTTTTGTTCTGAAAGCTCATAAATGTCTTTTGATTTCGAAGAAGTAGGTCCAATTTACACATTTTCTTTCCACATTTCCGACATTCTCCTATGCCTGTAATTGGACGATTGTGACGAATCTTGGTAGGCCTGTGATCTGCAGCATTATCAGGGATAGTTTCCAATTCCTGTAAAGTTTCAGATTTAATTTTGCGCAAAAATCTTGATGAATGCCATCTCGGTTTGAGTGCCTTGAAGAAGAGGGAGCATGCGGATTCACAGTTGTTTCTATCACTCGAATTTCTATGAAAACAGATATTTGTGATTTTACAATTCCTTTAAAGGTATGAGACAGGCAGGCAGGCAGGCAGCCAGGCAGGCAGGCAGCCAGGCAGGCAGACAGACAGACAGACAGACAGACAGACAATAATCTCACAAACCATAAAGTTGTATAGTTGATGTTAGTACTTTAAAGTATTTACTACAAAATAGGCTCTTATGTCGGTCTGGAAAATCTGAATCAAATGTAATAGATCGAGAAAATCCAATGTAGCCACTGGCGGCCTATTGACAAATTAGCTTTTTAACCAAATGTTTAGGGAAATTCAAAATCACCTCTTTGTCAACTAATTCGAGGGTAAGGAATCCATTTCCGAGGTTATTGTTCTGATTAGAGGGCTCCTTGACAACGCAATCCATGATGGCCGCAGCAGGTAGCGATGAAAATACAACTTTTCTGCTCATCAACAACGTATACCCTTAAATAATACCTCTAATTCAGATTTTTTTGACAAAAGTTGGCCATTTAAAGGGCTATTTAAATTTAATTTTAGTTTCAAAATATCCAACAGCATGTTTATTAAATAATACAGACATACAATTCGTACGACGTGTCGGACTATTAAGAGGTAAAGACTGGTCAAATAGAAACATTTATGACGTAATGATTATGACGTCATGCTACAGGCCGCTTTACTGATTATGACGTCATATGGAAAGGTTAATTAACCCTGGGTCCCAAATAGGCTTGGTCCGTATGTGTATCATAGTCATGCAGCAATATCTCTGTACCAACTGCTTCCTCAGTCTTCTGTACAGCTGGCTCTTGTGCAGATAGGGTTCTCTGCACTGAGGACAGAATGCCCAACCCACAGCGTCGCTCCAGCCAGGTAGCATGCATGTGAGTCAGCGAACTGCTTTTTGTTTCTAAATATACAACAGACTGTATTTTAAATGGTAAAGACATACAATTCGTACACTTGGCGGACTATTCAATGTTCATGACGGAACTAGATACGCCTATAATCGTAATTGATTATGACATCATATACTTGAGTGACAGATCAGAGCTGTCCATTATTTTTTTATCTCTGGCATTGATATAGATATCTATAACAACCAAACAAAGAGGGTGCTATCTTCCTTTAGCTCCATCAGATGGAGGTTATGTGATAACAGTCAGTTGCTTGCCTGGCATTTTTTCAAGTCTGTCGCTTATATTTTTCATTTGAACGCACAGAATGATCACATTCGTGTCTCGCGAGATCTCCTTCGATGCGAGATCGGGAAAGGAACCTCGTCTGCAATGAATGAGTGGTCATTGGCATAGTGATCTACACACATACATACACGCACGCACGCGCACACACGCGCCCCATCCCACGCCCGGTGTGGGGGGTGGGGGGGGGGGAGGGGATACAGAGAATTGAATTGCGAAAGGAAGGACGTGAATTACTCTGTTCATACCAGACAATATTATTTCACGTAAAACTTGATGATATACAGCCCATAGTAGTCTGTATGAAGAATAATTAACATAAAATAGCCCCTTTTAATTTGCCGTAAAACTGAAATCGGTTGGGTACAAAATGAGGACAAGAACTTGCTAATGTTACGTAGATGCCGATATCACATGAACGAATGAACGGATCGAGTTGATTTTAATGTATATATCAGGCTAGTGACACATGGGTTAAGATTATACTACAATCAACACGATCAACAATAGCGCGTTTGCAGTCCACTACCGAGATTGATTCTGTCCTTATCTGTTTGGTTTCCGCAGTCGTTGCGATGACGTAACAAGATGGCCGGTCATTACATTAGAGGCGTATTCTCGCTACGAAGCCATACCTATATTACATTATACTGACTGACTTCTGACTTGATGTGATTAGAAACATATCCATGAAAATCGCCAACGACGGCCCTTTGTCCTAGCGCCTCGTGTTTAACCATAACAACTGCCTTTGTAACCACGGTGATCTTCGGCTTTGCATTCATCGACACATGGCAGATTAAATAAAATTGTCTTCGGAGAGTGATCATTGAAGGAATCATTTTTCTCTAGGTGTTCCAAATATCCGCGTTGCTTTACTTATGTGCTTGTTGGCAGGAGTGTAGGAACGTATTTTGACCTGGGCACTAAACTATGAGTGGACTAAGACCTAGATTGGCGCTATTGGGACGCACTATGTGAGTGAAAAAACCTGGGGTGGATAGCACCCTAACTCCACCCCACCCAACCCCACCAACCCTACACCTACGGTTGGGTTCTATCGGATGCTTTCCATGAGGCACCATAGATTTCAGTCTAGAAGGAAATATTCTGCTGTTTTCTGTTCCTTTTGACATCTAAAGACAACACCCATTCAAATTAGTTTCAAAATATTCAACAGCTTACCTGTATAGTTTTCTGGAAATTGATAGCCAGGAAGTTCAGTGAGCAGTAAGCGGTTGAATATTTTGAAACTCATATGATTGGGAGCTGTTGTTGCCTACTGTCAATAGAGGGCTCATGTTCTAACTACGCTCTTCCCATTTCTAGCTAAGTGTGACGACCATTGCTATCATAAGATCGTGAGATCATACATAGCAATCACATTTCCATACAAACACGTTAGCTTATACCACCCGCAACATGTTAGGACTCCAAATCCGCTACAATATAAGTGGACAGATTATTATCCAGTCTTGCACGCTTTCTTGTCGATTTAATGAAAAAATTACTTCATGCCAATTATAAAAGCGTAAGGGATAATTGTAATCGAGATTTACACTTATTATCAATGTAAGGTTTTATTGTTTATAATATTTATGGAGTCTCTATTGATTATTTTAGGAATTATTTAGGAGTTACAAATCAGCATGTAGTTTTGTGTCCGCGTGAGCCAGACGGATCACGATGCATTGTGCACGTGTGTTCTTCTTCTTCTTCTTCTTCTTCTTCTTCTTCTTCTTCTTTTCGATCGCTGGTATCACACTTGGAGAGCCGTTCTCAAGATGAAATCTGTGGTTTTCTGCAGTTCTTCCACAGGCCCATACAGCTTTTCAAGAAAAGAGGTTGACAAAGGCCGGATCTCTTCTCTCAGCAGCTGATACGTACTGCAACATTGAAGTATGTGCTCTGTGGTCTGTTCTGCTTCTCCACAAGGATAAGCGGGCGATGTCGTAAGGTGGAACCGCATGTACATGTGTTGGTTTAGTCTGTTGTGTCCAGTTCTGAGACGAAAAATGGTCACTTGCTCTGGCCTCGAGAGATGATGGTAGGCATCTTCTGATTGAGGTGTTCTATAGAGTGACTTGATGATAGTCTTCATCTCTGTATGGGTAACCATGTTTTCTGTCTGATTCTCTTCTGACCCCACCTTTGCCATCTTGTCTGCTTCCTCATTTCCTTGGACTCCATAGTGTGAGGGGATCCACTGCAGTGCTATCCGAAAGCATTTGATGGTTTGCTGTGCTTCTTCAAGTTGTGGCAGCTTACCTTTGGTGATAGCCTCAAGGACGGAGCGGGCATCAGATAAAAAGACAATCTGCAATAGGGTCTGCTGTTCTGCTGATGGTATTAGCTGCATGAACCAGTGCTTCGATTTCAGCTCTGTAATTTGTGCAGTATTTGCCTGTCGGTATTGCAGCTGACTCATGTTGTCCGTTTGAATACTGTATGTGCAGTCTGGCACCTCCGCTCCTAATTGCATCTTTGGCTGATCCATCTGTGTAGATCCTTATTCATGTCTCCTGAGGGTACATTTCTTCCACCATGGCTAGGGTTAGGGCCTTCTTGCTCACATCACTGTGTTTATCTTTGGTTGTGAGATGAAGTACTGTGGTGCGAATAGCTATGCTCTCTAGTTTGTTTTCCCAGGGTGGCGGATCAAGGGTGTGGTTTGGGTCTTCTATTTGTGCTGTGAACATTTCTTGGTGTTTCCTTTGAAGTGCTTTTGTCTCTTTCACAAAACTTGATCTTTTAAGTCTTCCTGATGACAGCTGTGTTTGCCTGATCTTCATCGGGTGGTTGTTGAACGATTTGAACTTTGCAGCTTGGATCAGTGCTTTGCATTCCCTTCTTTTGCTAAGTGGGTGGATGCCTGCTGTCTGCTCCATTTTTTCTATTGGTGTTGATCTCATTCCACCAGTGATGATGCGCAGTGCCTGGTTTTGTACTCTGTCGAGGTTCTGTTGATGAGATTTAGCTGCTGTCATCCATGAGCTGGATCCATACTCAAGGTGTGGTCGTACGGCACCTAGGTAGATGGTCTTGAGGATCCTTTCATTGGCACCCCTCTTTGTTCCTGCCAGCTTCCTCATGATGTTTAGCTTTCTTCTGGCCTTTGCCTCTGTGTTCTGGATGTGCTCCTTCCATGTTAATCTTCTGGCATAGGTGACTCCCAGGTATGTCTGCTGGTCCTCGTACTCGAGTGGAGTACCGCCCAGTGTCAGATTGCTAACCTTGGTTTTGGTGGACAGTGAGAATAGCATGGCTGATGATTTTTCTTTATTGATGGTAATACACCAGCGATTGGCCCAAGCTGTAATTCTGTCCAAGGCGAGCTGCATTCTGTACGTGGCAGTCGTTGTGTACTCCTCGGTGCACCAGAGTACGAGGTCATCTGAATAGAGGGCTGCTTGGATCCCATTGGGCAGCTGTGCTACAATGTCATTAATGAAGAGTATGAACGGAGTTGGTTATAAAACTCCGCCTTGTGGCACCCCTTGTCTCAGCAATACATTCTGTCCAGATTGTCCATCCACCAGCACCCTAGCTCTGCGATTGTGTAGGTATGACTTGGTCCATCGGAACATGTTGCCACCGATGCCTGCACGCAGGAGCTTCACGAGGAGGCCATCCTTCCACACCTTGTCAAATGCCTTCTGCAGATCGATAAAGGCAGCTAGCATTACCTTCTTGGCTTGAAAAGTGGCCTCTATGACCTGTGCAAGATGTGTTATTTGATCTTCTGTGCTCCTCTATCTTCTGAAGCCAGCCTGCTCTTAAACTATAATGTTCTCCGACTCCAGGTACCACTGCAACTGCTGGTTGATGATGCGCTCCATGGTCTTGCATATGCAGCTTGTAAGACTGATAGGACGGTAGCTCAGCACTTTCGTTTTGTTCTTCCCTTTTTTCAGAATAGGAGTCATTCTGGCTTCCTTCCAGCACTGGGGAACCTCTCCATTGGTCCGACTGAGATTAAAGATGTCTAGCAACTTACGGAGAGATGCATTACCAAGGTGTTGGATCATTTCATTCGTAATGCCATCTGGCCCGGGAGATTTCTTCTTCAATTGGCAGATAGACTTCTTCAGTTCTGCTAAACTAATGTCAACTTTCATTGCATCGTGAGTGTTTGTGTCTGTTCTTTCCTTTTGCTCTTTTCTAACCTCTTTTTAATGCATTCGTGGTATAGAAATGTTGCTTTCTTTTGCATATGCCTTCGCAAAGGCATTTGCAGCCATCTTTCCTGTCAGTGTTTGTCCATCTTCTTCAAGAGTAATCTTCTCTCCTCTGACACCCTTATCAGTCAGCGCTTTAGTCAGTCTCCATAGCTTTGTGGTGTCTCTCTCTAAATTACACCCTGTGTCTTCTCCCTCCAGCTTCTTCTTTTGGCCTCCAGCTTGGTCTTTATATACCTGGCTTTAGTTTGTTGCAGCGTGAAGTGCTTTTCATGACAGGGATTACCCTCTGCATCTTCTCTGGCCTTGTCTAGTTTATCATGTGCAGCTTGCAGTCCAGTTGTCCAGTAGGGGCGGTAGTTTTTCCTGCACCCTCTAGGAATCGCTTCGTTAGCAGCCTTGAGGATACTTGAATTAAATTCCTTGACCACATTGTTGATGTTTCTCCCTTCTACTGCTATATTTTGGGTAAGCTCATTCGAACGAATGCCGAACAGACTCCAATTTGCCTTTTTGTAGTTCCACCTTGGATGTTGAGGTGAACTTGTCGAAATACTTCCAGAAAGAAAGAGGAGGACTTGGCGGTGGTCGCTTCCTCATAACTGCGATCCGACCACTCTACTGAGGTTTCTGTGAATGTCTTCTGTACAAAATGCCAAGTCCGGGGTTGTTGTCGAGTGCTAATTTCATTAGCGTTGAACATAATGCTCTGGTTAGCCCCTCAAAATGTCTGGATTGACACCCAGTGGGTTACACGCCTGCGCCACGTTGAGGCCGAGCATATAGTCTTAAACAGGGGCGCGCGTGTGTTAAGAACGACGCCTCGGCGAGCATTCAGTTCAATTTCAGTTTCACGTTTATTACACTCAGGCTACCGAGGCAGCATATGAGGGTATATATTTATAACAATTATTATGCCGAGTAAAGTGACAAAATATACAGTGATTATCATGAGGTTAATAAATAAATACTAATTACATTAATAACAGCGATAATAGACTTGGTGACTTATTTTTTCTTGGCATATAAAAGGTATTTACAATTTTTTTGGAGAACTGGCCTGTTGCATATTGAAAGAAGTCCTTTTGCTTTTTCTATCGTGGTATTGGTTAGGTAGTAAGAAGGGATTTTAGTCTTTGTCATTCAGTGCTAAATTTTGTGCAATGAAAAAGAAAGTGAAATTCGTCACCTATGCAATTACATGCATTACAGTTGCGCTCATTTCGATCAATCCCCTCCCATCTCTTGGTCTCGATGTCTAGTTGGTGGTTTAATGCTCTGAAGTGGCACAGAATTATAGCGTCGCGATATGGCAATACAACAAAATATTTTTCAAATACCGAATCACTCATTATGTTATTGTAAAACGTTAATCGGCTTGAATTGGAAATTTCAGCACTACATTTTTCATTGAATTGAGTTTGTAAAGCTATTCTTACCTGCCTAGTGATGTTAGTCTTATTTACGTTTTCTGCGTTAAAGGCTGTATCAAATCCTGTTGTTGTTAGTATTTCTTTAACTTTTTCTATCCATTTAAACTTGATATTCTTTGTCTCCGTATACTGTAGGGAGGTATAGTAAAGAATAGACGAAAGTTTTCCATATCCAGCGTTTACGATGTCCGCCCAAAATCGAATTATATTGCACTATATTATAATATTTAATTGGTATTTACCTAACTCTGTATAGATCATAACATTCGGGGTACTCTTCTTCATTTGTACCATAATTTTATAAAATCGTATTTGGCAAATTTCTAGCAGTTTCGTGTTTTCAAAGCCCCAGATTTCGGAAGCGTATAATATAACTGGTATAACCATAGACTCAAAAAGTGTGCACTGTAAATCTATCGGGACATCGATCGCTTTAATTTTGTGAATTAGTGCGTACATTGCTTTAATCCCTTGAGCTGAGTTTCGTTTTCTACAAGAAAAAAAGTTACCATTATATTTGAAAAGTACACCCAAAAATAAATATTCATCTCCTACCTCTATACTATGTTCACCTATTTGAAATTTTGGTTGGTTAATTTTCTTACTTTTTTCGAATAATATTATTTTAGATTTTGAATGATTGATCTGCAATTTCCACTTTTCGCAATAGTCCTGGAATACATCTAACGCATTTTGTAGCGACCTGGGTGTTTCTGTCATTATCATAGTGTCATCAGCATAGAGAAGCACAATAAGATATAAATAAAGGTGTAAATTATCAACTAGTTCGTTAATTGTTGTCAGCCCTGATGTATGGTGTTCTTCTGGGTAACTTTCTAAATCATTCAGATAAATCGAAAAGAGAAACGGGGATAAATGTTCACCTTGTCTAACGCCTATCATACACGGGAATGTGTCTGGCCTATTTGAGTTATGAAAAACAAAAGATTTACTAGACTGATACATATTAAAAGTAATTTTAAAGCATTTCCCTGTAACTCCGTTTTTTAGAATTTTTTCCCAGAGACCCTTTCTCCAAACAGTATCGAAAGCTTGTTTAAAATATATAAAACAGCAATATAACTTTTTCTTTTCGGCTGATAAGAGCTGCTGTATGAGATGCAGCGAAAATATATTGTCTAGCGTGGATCTACCCTTTCTAAATCCGTTTTGCGAATCTTAAATGATTTCAGATTTTTCAGCATATGCATTCAAACGAGCATTAATAATTGTGGTGAAAAGTTTAAATATACAGCTTAAAAGTGTTATTGGTCGGTAATTTGCTGCGTCCGATGGGTCTCGTTTTTTCTTATATATTGGTATAATTGTTCCGATTAACCATTTTCCCGGTACCCATACATTGTCAAATATTATATTAAATAACTTTTCATAAATGGGCATCATGGTATTAATTGTGGATTTAATATATTCGTTTAGTATCAAATCGGTACCGCATGCTTTATCATTTCATAATTTATATACTGCGTGCCGTATTTCCTCATTTGTTATTGGGACGTCCAAATTCGGATTATCTGCTATATTTGTTATAGGATTGTCATCCACGCTATTCTCATCACCCGCGCCGTTTACCTTTTTTAAATGCTCGTAAAGTGAATGTAAATCGATATTTCCGTTATCACTAGTGTCTCTCTGTTTGTTATTGATTATTTTCCAATATGCCTTACTGTTTGTTCGCCTAAGATTACGGAGCTTAGAATGGAGTTGAGCACGCACATTTTCTGAATACTTTCTAATGGAAATTCTATAGTCTTTACTTGCCTTTTTAAATTGTTGGTGATTAGTTGCTGTTTTATTTACGTTGAATTGCTTCTTTCTCCTATGACATATTTTTCTTTTCGCAGCACATTCCTTTCCAAACCGGCTTTGTTATTTACCCGTCGCCTACCTTCATATATCTTTTTATATCCAAATGTTTGTGCAGCGTTATTAATAAACATTTCTCCTATCATGTCTACAGCTGAGTTTAACGTGTCCAGGTTTTCGGAGTTTCTAGCCTGATTTAATTTTTGTAATATGTTATTTACCACTGCTTGGTCTAGGCTGTTAGTAAATTGCTGTTTTTACTAGATTGCCACCGTATCCTTATATTATTATTATTATTATTATTATTATTATTATTATTATTATTATTATTATTAAAATTATTATAGGGGAAACCAAACAGACGTGGCGGAAAGCGGGTGTATAGACGGGGAGGAGCACAGTGGCCGTGCGGTACATGTTCTTTGAATTGCCCCAACAACTGCCTATTCTGCAACAAGTGCGAGAAGTGGTATCATTCCAAGTGCGAAGTCATAACAATCATTTGAGCTAAATCATCTAGGAAAGCTACCAGATGAGTGCGTGTCGCGGATGTACCAATGTTGACGGACAGTACGATTATACAGGTGCTCTTGAGAGACTTACCCTTGCGTCTACATGTGGAATAGAACAGCTGAAATCAGCAGCCAAGCTGGAGCACATCCTGCTAAGATTTAAAGAGGATTTGAGATTTGACGATATTTCCATAAGTGCATTTGGTAGGCCCTCCGATTATGTATCACGGATGATAATTAACAAATACCCTATTAAGAACAATCCAATTCCCTTATTTGTAAGCAGTTCCGGATTAAGCTGTCGCGAGGCCCTAGGCTGGACACCCAAAGGTGGGGATGGGGGGGGGGGGGAGAGCATAAGACATATCCCCTCTCGTCGGGGAAGTACGGAAGGCCCCCCTGGAAAATGTGTAAATCTAGATGCTATGAGGTGAATTAAGACGCGTAATTTGGCATAATATTAGTAATTATTATTGAGGACAGAATGTGGTTTTAACGCTTGTCGTTACGTAGTATATAGAAAGAAGCC
>CM067375.1:69105656-69118156 GCA_034401795.1 Chaetoderma sp. LZ-2023a
ATCTATCTTATCCATCTATATATTTGCTTTAGGAAAAGCAGACAGATGTATCAGACGCTGACGAAGACAATCACAACATTTCGGATTCCGAAGAAGAGTCCCGAGAACAAGAAGCCAACATTGACGACGATGTGTCTGATGAATGCGATATTGTTATTGACAACTCCGCAGGAAAAGATGTCTCCATGCCAGGCCCATCAAAATCAATTTCCATGCCAGGCCCATCAGAATCAATCTACATGCCAGGCCCATCAAAATCAATCTCCATGCCAGGCCCATCAGAATCAGTCTCCATGCCAGGACCATCAAAATCAATCTCCATGCCAGGCCCATCAGAATCAATCTCCATGCCAGGCCCATCAGAATCAATCTCCATGCCAGGCCCATCAGAATCAATCTCCATGCCAGGCCCATCAGAATCAATCTCCATGCCAGGCCCATCAGAATCAATCTACATGCCAGGCCCATCAAAATCAATCTCCATGCCAGGCCCATCAGAATCAGTCTCCATGCCAGGACCATCAAAATCAATCTCCATGCCAGGCCCATCAGAATCAATCTCCATGCCAGGCCCATCAGAATCAATCTCCATGCCAGGCCCATCAGAATCAATCTCCATGCCAGGCCCATCAGAATCAATCTCCATGCCAGGCCCATCAGAATCAATCTCCATGCCAGGCCCATCAGAATCAATCTCCATGCCAGGCCCATCAGAATCAATCTCCATGCCAGGCCCATCAGAATCAATCTCCATGACAGGCCCATCAAAGTCAAGGAACCCAGTTTCCAAATATATATCGACGGCGTCAAAAAGAGCCAAGAAAAGTGAAGACATACTTGATGAACGAAAAAATGATGATGACAATGTCCACAATGATGGAGCACGAGCGCGCGAAAGATATCCGAGAGATCGAGCAAGGAGAGGAAAGAAAGCGAGAAGAGGCCATACAGAATCAGAAATTAAACGACCATGGCGAGGTGTACGGCAGATACGTCGTGACCTCTTTGAAGCAGATAACGAGTCCAAGAATGAAAATAATTTGCAAGCATAAAATGAACCAAACTCTATTTGATGCGCAGATGGGCGCGTTAGGGTATGATTTACCTCATTACTCGCCGCAAGAACACCAGCAGCAGCAGCAGCAGCAGCAACAACAACAACAACAACAACAACAACAACAACAACAACAACAGCAGCAGCACCAGCACCAGCAGCAACAACAACAACAATAACACCAACAACAACAACACCAGCAGCAGCAACAACAACAACAACAACAACAATAACAACAACACCAGCAGCAGCAGAAACACCAGCAACAACAACAACAACAACAACAACAACAACAACACCAACAGCAGCAGCAACAACAACAACAACAACAACAACAACAACAAGCTGATCAATGTAGCCCTGCACTCTTTGGGAAATTTCTAAATTATTCAATGAATGTCATATGAGAACAGCCATTCTTATTGTGGCAGCCTTTATGTTTTGGCAATTATGTATAACTATTATGATTATCTATGTCATGCCATCTACAATGTTTCTCTTATTACCCTTTTTTTTATTATAGAAACTACAAATCCGAACCTGCAAACATTTTAATACATCATTGGTGCTACTGTTCCGATTTGATTTTCAAACTTTGATCCAATCTGAAATACCCGGATCAGTATCGGATCAATTTACAGATCAATGGCTATTTAAAAAAAAGCAATTTTAACACAAACTTATGTGTTATTATACAATATGATAGCAACAATTTGGGGTCAATTCGGCGTAAATAGAAAATCTGGAAAAAATATTAAAAGCCATAAAATCAGAGTTTTGAAAAGAAAAATGTGACAAAATGCCTGTCTGCAGTCTCTAAGTGCTCTTGTTTTTGTAGTATTTGTAAATAATTATTAAAGGGTAACAAACCAAATATGATTTAAATCTGTCAATGTAACATGATTATTTTTGACACATTAGAGAATATATAATTGTTTAGATTCTGAGCTTTTTGAGTATTGTTACAGAAAATCAAACTTTAGGCCCAACTAATCATATGATCCATTTGTTATTAAAGAATTACAATGTTACACATATTGCAACTAGACATACCTGATGATTTAAGTGTAAACATTTATATTTGAAGTATATATGAAGTATATATAACTTTATTTAAAATAGCATGGCACGTTATGGTCCATCCAAAAACGCCTATCATGAAATTGTGATGGTAGAGATCACTGAGTGAATACGTATGGGTATATTTAGATGCTTGACAGTGCAGTCAAACATATTTTGAAGACAGATCCTGTGTAAAGACAACATATAAGCAGTTAAGCACTTGTGCATAAATACCTATGTCCAATTGCTCACTTCCCACTTCTTCTGAAACGATTTGCCCACCATAGAGAAACAATATGTGCATATACATGTAGGGGCACATGTTTAATATTAATAAAATACATATATCGGCAACAGAGCGAGCGGGTAGATGCATCCATATATCATTTACCGATTGAGTATTTGTATCAACATTGTATGCATGTACATGTATATCGATGTATTGATAGAGAAGTAAACTGAAATAACCAACTGTGTACATACAACTTTGCCTCAAATTCTCTCAATAGATTGTTGTAAATTCCCTGAACTGTTCTTTGCTTGATCCATTCACGCATTCACCGTTGACGTGGACGTCTTGATGGTGGATCTTCTTCCGTATCGAGTAGGATACACATGGATAACATCATTTTCCGACGTAATGACCTACTAGCTGCCATTTTGGACAAAATGCACATGTGATAATTGTGGTCAAGCGCGAGTGATTTATATGCCCTGCCGCGTCCAATCCGTAATCGATACGTGTCGTTATCAAGTTTCGGCGGTGTGCGCGGTATAGGAACTGGACAGCGAGCCGATGAGACTGGAAAGCGATTTCTAGCTGTCGTCACCCCATCGCGTCTCGTCGTATCGCTGCTCCTTTGAGTTACTCCGATGTGCGCCCCACTTTACTGACTCACTCTGACTCTGAACTAACTAGCATACCACCAGGACGGAAAGAAAATGTGTATATTGCGCTTGACGACACCACGAGCTATGATCGACGACAACGTGGACAACGCAACAAATACGGTGATGATAGTGGTGTTTGGTCTTCCAAAGGCGCTAGTTCCAAGAAAGCTCATTATCGCATAAGCAAAGAAATGATAGAATCGCTCGACCGAAAAAACGATCTATATTGTAAACACGTTCAACGCAAGCTGGTTCCCATGCACCCACAACCTGACCCAGACAGCATCATGATACTACACAGATTTTATCAAGTTCTTAAACGACAACCTCTATAAAGGACGCTGTTCATACATCGACCAATTCCCAGCCAACGGGGACAGAGAACCGGTAAACCGTCATTTAGCAATAATTGAATATGTAGGCGACTTTCCAAATGAATCGGCTGTCCATGGCAATGCGAAACTGACAGAACAAGAGTATACACGTTCGAAGCCAAGAACTACAGACACCATCAAAGAGAAGATCCGCGAAGGTTTGCCACCTAGAACCACTTACCAACAGTTACGGAGATTAGACAATTCCAGTAACAAGCCCCTTGATTTTAAGCAGATACAAAATATGAAATATAATGTAGAGAAAATGGACAGAGGAACCAGCAATCACCGCGCAAACGCCGCCGATGACATTCTATTCGCCATCAACAATATCCGGGACCATCCACTAATCCAAGAAGTCGTCAGTTCTAAAGATTCGCCACCAAATATCATTTTATATATACCTAATCAAATTAGAGACATCAAAAACTTCTGTTCCCCTAGCGTTAAGAAGCGAAGTGTTTTAAGAGTGGATAGGACATTCCACTTAGGCGCATGTTACGTTACCACCACTGTATTTCAGAATACCAATTTATATAGAAAGTCAACTTGCACGCACCCTATTATGCTAGGACCAACATACTTACACTGGGACGGGTGGTATTGCACATATCAGAGATTCTTTTCCCACCTACAGGCTACATTGTATGATAACATTCACGGTACGGAAATTGGCGGCGGCAAATTAATTTTTGGCTCGGACGAAGAAAAGGCGTTGATGAAGGCTATACGGCAGCGCTTCCCCGCAGCTGACACCATTCTGTGCGTTAGACATCTTCGGGAAAACCTTAAAAGACATCTCCAGGACATCATCGGCGTGGACGAGAAAACTAAGAAACGTGTCGACCAAATAATATTCGGAACAGACGGACTATTAACACAACCAGACGAGTATGAATTTGATAAGCGAAGATTTGAAATCGTAGCGGAAATGGACCAGATAATACCGACTTTTTCTGGATATTTAAATAGATTTTGTGACACTTTGCGAAACGATGTATTCATACCCCGGCAAACTAATAAATGGATTCAACTGAATTGGACCAAAAATGCGTGCGAGTCGATGAATTTCGGGCTGAAGCTAGAAACAAATTGGAAAGTGTGCAAGATACCCGACTTAATAGAGAAAATACACGACATCATCAAACTACAGTATGACGACATAAGACGGGCATTACACGGGCTAGGGAATTATGAACTGGCACCGTGGGCTACAAGATTCCGCTTTCAACAGATTAATTGGGGGAGTATCACGGCTGAAGAGAAAGACAGAGCGTTCGACAAATTCATGAAAGGTCTACCTAGATCTGAAAAAAACTGTGAGATCAACAAATGAACAACTAACTATCTCGAAAACCCCAAGAACAGCAAAGAAACCAGGTCAACGGAAACGCGTTAAAGCATGTCGCAGTACCACTATTAAGTAATTCTAATGTATCTAATGAGTATCGGACCAAGAGAAGACTATTTTTGAAAATTTTATCACTGGAATGACTGGCTCAGCAATTCATGTTATTATCATTGTCGTCGATATTAGAGCCAGTCATTCTAGTGATAAATTTTCCAAAAGTCTTCTTGGACATTTTCTATACATACCTCTCAAATGGATGCAACACAATTACATTCCTACACTGGTGACAGCAAGGTAATATAGCAGTCACGTATCTGTAATAATTATGATTAACAAACATAATTAGACAATGCAATATTCTTGTAGCTTAAAAAAATGTGTTGAATATTTTGAAATTTTTTTGACCGGAAGCCGTTGTTGCCTAAGGCAGCAACGGCTTCCAGTAAAATTTCTTTCAAAATATTCAAGAGATTAAGTTTTACATCGTAAAAATACATGCTGTAAATTTGGTCTGATGGGTTAAATGGCTACCAAGTTTAATGATAGTTGTATTTTCATGATTTGACGAAACATTTTTGGGCAAATTATTGGTATGGCAAGTGCCCTACCTGCCATACCGCCCACGACGCCCCTGTAAATGACCACATACGTTTTGCAACAACTCGCTTAGTGCCGCTGTTGTCTTAGAGCACAGCTTACAGCAACAGTGTTTCTAAAATAAACATCATAACCCCTGTCTCTCCCCCTTCCTCCCTCTATCCCTCCCTGCCCTTTCTCTTTCTCGTTCTCCCTCCCTCCCCATCACTCCCTTCCTACCCATCTCCTCTCTCTCTCTCTCTCTCTCTCCCACCCTTCCTTTTATCTCGCTCTCACTCCCTCCCTCCCCGCCAAGTTATATTGTAATAGTGTATATAATTTTATACTAAAAATGTTTCACTTTATATTGCACACTTTCCAGTCATGTATATATAATGTTATTGTAATTTGATGTGTATCGCGATGTAACGATCTTGTGCCAATAAATGATTCAGATTCTGTAATTACATTAGTCTTTCAGTTCATCATTGCGATTAGCATTTTGTATATAATTGCATATATATTACGCTACTAATAGTAATTAAGTAATATTAAATAACTAAGGATTCATGAAAATCAAACTTCGGTTAATAACTGGTATGGGCGAGCCGCGCTGATGAGCTCATAACATGGCGAAACATGCAACGTAGTCTGTCCGTCTGTCGATCAAATAATAATATTAATATTATTATTCCACTGTCCATCTGTCCCCGATTCTGCGTGACTCCATTGACCCTTGTCCTTGCATGGTCCCATATGCCATCTGATCTGAAACATACAGATCTATATATTATTTTATGCCCCCGTCACCGTGTGCGATGCGCATCCTGTTAAATTGGTCCAATACTGGTGCCTGGTCTCTGCTATGAGTCTGTGTAACAGGCTAATAAGCACTGCAAACTATCGCGTGAAATCGTAAATAAAAGTGTTTTGATAAATACGCTAGATGTTAATATCTACCTTTATCTGCCAGGTTTGTTAAATTTACGCAATATATAGCCAATTTATATCAAGTTATTGAGTTTCATGTGTAATAAACAGTACAGCGCGGTACAGCGCGGTACAGGGCGGTACAGCGCGGTACAGTGCAGTACAGCGCAGTGATTATTACCGCCCGATTTGGGTAAATTTGTCATTTTTCACGCTGTCTTTTGTGTTTTTATGACCCTACTTCATATTAATCGCTCTTGTTTGTATGGCTGGGTCATTTCAGTCGATGCTAGATGAATCATTGGGGCGGTTCATGATTCATATGGCATCGACTGCAGTGGCTCTGCCGTTGGTCCAGCAGGGTATGGACCCATCCCTTGGCACCTGTCCGGCCATGGCTGGACATAGTGGTATGCATAAAAGCGGCACCCATGACGGTCCATTAGTGGTTGGCTCTGCTCCGTTAGTGTCCTGCACCAGTTCTGCCAAGGCGGAACATTACAGGATCTGTAGCCAGGAGCAGGGTTCTCTCGTCCACGGCGTGATCTCCTCGGAGAAAGGCCAGGTTATAGATCACGATCTATCGCCTGAGGAGGAGGACCAACTACTGCAGCAGCCCCAGTCGGGCCTCGTTGAGCGGATGGAGGTGGATGCCGTGCGGCCTGAGGGGCTGTATGGGGGTCCATCCTCATCTGAGCCAGTCCACGCTGGTTCAACAGGGTCCAGTGCTGGAGCAGGCTGGGGTCAGTGACCAAGCCGCTTTTGCTACCATGGTGTCTGGTATTCCATCAGCACCAGTACCAGAGGGATTTTGTTCCATGCCTGATTTGCGGAGTCCACCCTCTCCGCAGATGGCTGGATCAGAGCATTCGGCTCCAGGTAGTGATACTGGATCTGGTGCGGGTCCTGACCAGATGGTTGCCAAGGAGGCCGTGACTTGGATGGCTTACATGAAGGGGCGGACCCCATCCTTCTTCCATGTGGTCCTTTGGCAACTGAGATTGAGTGGATGGAGGCCACAGACTTCATAAGAAATTCTTATGATTTTTGGCTGGATCCAGAAGTCCAGGTGTCAGTTGCGCTCTCGGGTATTAGTGCTCAGAGATGCAAACTGATGGAGACGCAGCAGTCGCATATATCGTTTATTCCATTGGATGTTAATACCACAGATATGGTGGTTAGCGCTTCTTCAGCGCTCATTGGCGGAAAACTGCCTAAAATCCCTAGGCAGGTCCGTAAGTGTATCCGGGCACCATTAGATGCCTTCCGGAGGCATGTCTCTGCACCGCAGTTGTCACTTAATGAGAGAGCAACTCTGGGTATAGAGCGTCCACCTTTGGGGAAGGATGGCAAACTGGTTACGGCCACACCTGCTGTCCATCCCCTACGAGTGTATCCTTACGAGGAGGTCTCGTATGTGGAGCAAGCAACGAGAGCAGCAACAGCTTCACTCTCGCACTCTAATGCTTTCCTGCAGGGTGTTTTTGATGCAGGAAGGGGCGGTAGTACTGTGCCAGCATCAGTGATTAAGGCCTTACAGGTGTTGGGAGCTTATCCTTTTGAACCAATCAGAAGTATTGATTTGAAGCTTCGCACATGGAAGACGGTGTTCTTTGTTGTTGCTGCTGCTTCTGATAGACGTAGGAGTGAGATTCACGCCTTGTCAGCAGAGCATGACCGCTTTGTAGTTACTGGAGAAGGTCTGCATTTATTGCCTAGACAGAACTTTATGTCTAAAAAACAATCATTAAAGTTTCCAGGTAAGCCTATCATTTTACCTAGTCTAATCCCACATGATCCTTCCTCAGCGGAATGGTGTCCAGTTAGATCTCTTAGGATGTATCTCATAAGAACGTCTGCATGGAGATCAGATCCAAAATCGTTCTGGTTTATGCTATAAGAAACCATATGGTAGGGCATCTAGGGACACCATTTCGAGGTGGATTGTAGAAACTATTAAATGTACACATAAAATAGCTACAGGTATTCAGATTTATAGGGCTAGGGCTCATGATGTCTGAGGGCTTGCTGCTTCCACAGCCTTATACAATGGTGTTTCATTGGAAGATGTAATGTCTGTTGCACAATGGCATTGTGAGTCCTCCTTTACTGATTATTATATGTGTGATCTCTCAGGCACATCGAACCCACTTGCAATTGATAACCTGGCTAATCGGTCGTCCAGGTAAGGGCACATCACACCTCTGTCATCAATGGGCTGTCAGTTACACTGCGTGTTCTTTGGTGGTCTCATTGATAGATGTCCTGAGTTCTTGAGCTGTGACCATGGTTGCTTTGACTCTTCTAAGATGGTGAGTACTAGTATCTTGTTTGTAACTCACTGTCTCACTTATATTGTCTCATTCCTCAATTCAAAACTATTGGTAAGTTATATCCATATCGTTTTTGATTCCTGAATTCTAGAAAGTAGAAGCAGCTTTCTTACTATCTGAATATTCTTGACATGAAGAATTGACACGGTTTAGATAGTAATTCTTTCCCTCTCTTTTTCTGATCCTTCTTTGGTGGTTAATTAGGTTCAGAAAAAGGGGTGGGGGTGGGTTTGCGGTTGCACGACCAGTGGGATCACCCAGGTCAAAACTTTGGTTCAATTCTAGTATTCTCTAGTTATTGTCAGTCTTCTCCCTTGTGGAGTTAATCAGTTCTCATTGAGGGGAAATAGGCTCTTGGGCCTGACCTCAACCTCTCCCACTAGTTTTATTTGCCTGTCAAATTCTGGTGTTTATCATAGAGTGGTCAGTAGGTAAGTATATTGAAGTAGAGTCTATAATGCTTCCGCATTGGTTTCTACGAAATAGTATACTTACCTACTGGACCACGACCCAGTCTCAACCACCCCTCGTGGTTGGGTCAGCTGCACTTTAGCTATTTCGCAAATATTTTGAGAATGGCTGGTCTTGACTCGGCACGGGTCAGTGTTACCGGCGTGGGAGTTTCCAGACACGTCTAGATACGGGCCCCTGACGTGTGTTGTTTAAATTAGGCTTTATTTGGAAGGGTAGACATGTTAGAAAACATATCATAGAGTGGTCCAGTAGGTAAGTATACTGTTTCGTAGAAACCAATGCGGAAGCATTATAGAGGTACCTTAGTTTGAGGGTCAGTCAGCCGGTCCCTACGTCGATCCATCCCTTTGTCTCTGAATTTGTGTCCGTCCATCCGTGCAAATTTTGGGCTTTCGTTCAATAACTTTATCTTTGCTTGGAGTATTGTGAGGAAACTTCATGGGAACATTGGCTATGGTACTAGGGAAATGTACATTATTTTGTAGGTCAGTCAGCCCATCCCTACGTCCATCCATCCCTTTGTCTCTGAATTTGTGTCCATCTGTCCGTCCGTGCAAATTTTGTGCTTTCGTTCAATAACTTTATTTTTTCTTGGAGTAGTGACGAAACTTCATGGGAACATTGGCTTTGGCTACTAGGGAAATGTACATTATTTTGTGGGTCAGTCAGCCTGTCCATCTATACATTTGTCTCTGAATTTCTGTCCATCCCTGTAAGTTTTGGATTTTAGCTCCCATTTGTCTGTGTATCCATCCATATATCTATCCAAATCAGTGGGATTATGTTATCCCACGAACATGGCTGCCGTTGAGGGGGGTGGGGGGGATTATTTGATTTATATCATCTAGTTCATATAAGCAGTCATCATACAGAATCATAGATAAGTATGGGCGCCATCTCAGTCTTTAGGCCCATCAACAGTTAGGCAATCTTCAGAACATTTAGAGTTCATGCTTCTCTGGTCAAAACAACGTGTGGCCAGTTGTCACAAAAAGAACTTTCATACAGAAATCACTCCATGACTTTGGGCCATCATAATCATCGACCGCATGTGATGTCCTTCTTCATGCGGTAACCGTCTCCAGCTCCTGGTCGCCATTATCCGTTTCCAGGTCTCCAGCTCCTGGTACCATTATCCGTAGCCAGATCTCCGACTCCTGGTATCATTATCCGTAGCCAGGTCTCCAGCTCCTGGTACCATTATCCGTACCCAGGTCTCCAGCTCCTGATCATCGTTATCTGTCGCCAAGTATCCAGATCCTGGTTAACGTAGTTGTGGGCCAGATCGCCAGCTTCTGGCCATTCACAGATCAATCACGATATTAGCTTCTGGCGGCTCGTGGCCAGTCTTTTGCCGCCTTTCAGATCCACCTGCATCGCAAAATAAATTTCGATCGTTTACATTATTTGTGTTGCGCGTTCGTCTGGGTGCACCCACATCTTTCCGTTATCCTCAATACGATATCAGAACTCGTATTGTGATCGTCTTTGTCATCGGGACCCTTTCGTCTTCAAGCCACAAAGAAATGACTCCATCGAGTATTTATAACAACTATACTACATTCAGGTCGTATATTATTGATTTATTATATATGAATTCTATATTGATTGTTGCTATAATTATTATCACGTCAATCAGTTTGATATCTCAAATTTAGATTCCGAACCAAGGACCATTACTCCTAAATTCTAATTGACATAAAATCATACATGCTGCCATAAAGTCCGGAGATTATCCAATGGGCCATATCCATCCTAGGGTCTAAATGATTCAGTAGTCGATAGTGGTCTACATGGACCAGATCGAATAGGGGTCATACCCGGATCTCATTTTACATTAATTAGGAGCATTTATGATTCTGAAGTAAACTAAATCGTCTGTGATATTGTTTGAGGATTGATATAAGTGACATCGAATCGAAAAATCGATTTGATGTGATTAACATCAAAACTCAAGGAAAGAACAGGGATGGATCAGCCAGGATGAGTCCGATATTGATTGTTAATGGTTGTTTCGATCTAGATGTGACTTCGTCAGCATAGGGTTCTTGTTTCGTTCAAATTAGTTTATAAATATTCAACGTAAGTTAACGTCGATAGAGGGATTCAGCAGTTACAGATTCTGAAACTCTGGTTCAATAGAAGCATTTATCTCCATATAATACATCATTTATAAAAATTATTCCAATCGTGCAGTACGGATTTAAATTGCATAACAAATCACAGAAAAAGCAAGAATGAATGAATATGAATTTATCAAATCTGTGTTTGTTTACTTTCCTCTTAATTATACCCATCTTTTGAATCAATAGGTTAAAGTTCAAATGCTAATGCAGATCACGCTTCCATACGTCGAGCCAAGAATAAAAGGGTTAACCATTCATGATGGAAATGATTTAGCTACCCCTAGACATCTATTTTATCATGACGTCATAATCATTACGGATGTTTTGTTTTTTGATAGAATATATCGGCATTTCGCATAGTACAGTAATCTGATCCACGCTAACGAAACCTAACTCCCTTACACTAAGCTCCGCCCACTTTGTGCGCGTATTGGAATCGAGTTTTATACTCTGAATTTCCAGAATACAAGTTTTACAGGTAAGCCGCTGAATATTTTGAAATTATTTTGAGCTCCCAGTCAAATTAGTTTGAAAATATTCAACAAAATGTTTATTATTTTGTAAATTCCTCAAAGACATACGATGTGTACACTTCATAGCGGGCTTTTCGAATCTCACGACGGAGCTTTACGTCATTGTGATTGGCACGTCAGCTAATAAGTGACGTAATTGATCATGACGACGGATGCTGGAATGGATTCCCACCTGATTTCACATGGGGCATGGCTATAAGATATGATTGACTGATTGATTGATTTATTCCACAATAAGCCATAGGCCCTTGAGTGTACATTTAAAAAAAAAAAATAATGATATATATGTATGTACTCAGACATATATATATATATATATATATATATATATATATATATATATATATATATATATATATATATATATATATATATATATATATATATATATATATATATATATATATATATATATATATATGTTTTAAATGTACACTCAAGGGCCTATGGCTTATTGTGGAATAAATCAATCAATCAATCATATCTTATAGCCATGCCCCAAGTGTATCAAAATTCATGAATAAAACAAGGTCCATAGAATCTCTACGGGTTCCTGATTTTCGGGATTTTTAGGATTTGTCCGATTAATTCAGATCACGCACATCGTTGTGAAATAATAGTGCATGACACCATTTCTTGTGTCAAAATATGGGCAAAATCGGACCAGTGGTTTCAGAGATATCCACAGACCCGTGATTTGATCCGATCCTGATCCGGTTTGTTTCATCCGGTTCACGGCCAAAGTCAGCAATTCCTCTTACAGTGTAAATTCCTTCGTTGTGTTAAAATTTCACAC
>CM067375.1:70570656-70753238 GCA_034401795.1 Chaetoderma sp. LZ-2023a
AATGACAGTAGGCCTCACATGCAGCTTAAGTTACCACAATACGTCATTATAGAGAGGTGGCCTCTTATGCATTTTATAGCCAAATGATGGTGGTTCATTAAGACAGATAATCTTAAAGACCCATCATATTTTGGTTCCAAAAAGACAAGTGGTTGGTTAAGCAGGCATGAGAGTATATAAATCCCATTCATTCGTGAGAAAGTACGAGACATTGTATAAACCATTAAATTAAATGTCATTAGAGCAAAGTTATCTTATAGGAATTATAGCATCCCGACACACCTAGAATCAAATATACTACAATACACCATAATCTTTTAAGTTTTCTAAATGTAAAACTTATTAAAGGCGTACATTCACACCAGAATGCCTAAAAATAAAAATTGTATAATTGCATACTTTTAGAAGCTTAAATTGTGTACCGCCTGCAGTTAATTAATGAAACTAAATCATTCTTAATATATGATCATTTCATTCCGTATAAATTGTTATAATTTTCTTAATTGCGAAGTTGAATTAGGGACTCGTATCCCTAATTCAACTTCAAAACAAAAAATTATATTAATTTAAACGAAATGAAATCATCATATATTAAGACTGATTTAGTTTCATTACATGCAAGAGATACACAATTTAAGCTTCTAAAAGTATACAATTATAAAGAAATTATTTTCGAGCATCATAAGATGAATGTGCCACCCTAAATGTTTTTGAAAACTTTTCGCCTGCGTTACGTGTACTTCTATAAGACAAGTACACGCCAACAGAGCTCCCGTAAACTCTTTCCAAAACCGTTCAACATAATTTTGTGATACGTATGGCGCTTTCTAACCCTTTAATGGTCAAGATTTTTCAAGAAAAATTAAATTGTTCCTTAGGCCATACCAATTTATTATTTTTTTGTTTTACGAAACGTACTAACTTAATGTTTCCACAGCTAGAAACAAATAATGCGAGAATTTTAAGGCATTGTGTTCAACATTCTTTCCTTCTATCAATATTTGGCAGGCAAAGCCCGTAATGGACCTTTCCATTTTTAGCCATGCCCAGCCCATCACTAGCTAAGCTCCACCCACACCTCGCCGTGTTTGGATTGATCGATCCCCGAGTTCCCTAGCTATCAATTTCCTGAAAACTATACAGGGAAGCTGTTGAATATTTTGCAACTAATTAGACTGGGCGTTGTGGCTGCCATAGGCAGCAACAGCGCCCAGTCAAATTAGTTTCAAAATATTCAACAGAATATTTATTAAATAGTAAATGCAAACAATTTGTACAACAGCCCATAGACCGTCTTCAAATATGCGTTCGTGACGTACTTATCGACCTCATTCATGACGTCATTCATTATGATGTCATTGCACACATCACGCAGTTCATTATGACGTCATATGATGGGTGAGTACTCTGGAAAGGACCATTCCTCAGAATTTTGCTGTAATTCACCTTTCTAGAGTACCCACCCATCATATGACCTCATAATGAACTGTGTGATGTGTACAATGACATCAAAATGAATGACGTCATGAATGACGTCGATAAGTACGTCACGAACGCATATTTGATGACGGTCTATGGGCTGTTGTATAAATTGTTTGCTTTTACTATTTAATAAATATTCTGTTGAATATTTTGAAACTAATTTGACTGGGCGCTGTTGCTGCCTATTGATAGCTAGGGCATTCGGGGATCGATCAATCCAAACACGGCGAGGTGTGGGTGGAGCTTAGCTAGTGATGGGCGGGGCATAGCTAAAAAATGGAAAGGTCCATTCTTATTGTTCTCCGTAGCTTTGTTAACCATTTAATGGTCAAGCTGGCCAAAATGGCTTTGCAATGGTCATGAGAAAAGTACATTTGCAGGCCAACAGAATACAGTTTGCGTACCAGGAGAAGACTATTTTTCATGATTTACCGCTAGAATTAGTGGCTGGTTTATCAAGTCAATCATTTTAGTGGTAAAATAATAAATAAATAATCTTCTCGTGGCATACAAATTGACTTTTTTCAAGACCATTGCATGCAAGGGACAGTTTTGACCTGCTTGGTTTAAATATAGCTTGTAGCAAAGAAGACGAGAGATATTTTCTTAGCCAAAAAGTAACTAAATCATCCATCGGCAATCATTAGCCTACAACATATATATGCTTAGCCCATTAATAATAAAATATTACAAGATATATACTAACCTTGATTTATGGAACAGGATCGCACATATTAAACGCTACTGAAATGGTTTAAAAAAACACCTCAGAATTATTAAAACAGAATCACCACAAAAACATATATTAGATGAGATCGAACTTGAACATAAATACGTATTCCCTAAGGCTTTAACTATATAGGGGGTAATATAGCGACGATGTGTGAAATATAACTACAGTCGTAACAAACACTTTAACGTTGTGATACAACATAGACCAAACAAACAATCAATCTCCGTCATTATCTAGATAGACTTGAGAGCATGTTAACGGCGTAAATATGCCCATTGAGATTGCCACACGGACCGTCCGGTGGCGGTGCTAGGATAAAACGTTAGTAGACTCATAATTGCACTGGGCTCTTATTATTGACGTTAAATGGATTATGTGAAAAACATGTATGGGCAGGCTATTGCGTGTATAAATGGCATAGGGTAATCTGGGGTAAAGTTAACCTGCAGGTTTTATGCATTAATTAGTTGGGGGTTTTTTTATCTCTATTTAACCAAATTTTCTCACTCATAGGACAGTACCCAGTCTTTTAATTGAGCTGGATTCCACACCCTAGTCCGTCCTCGATACCAATTCGAGCAGCAATTTCATTCCATTTTAAAGATCAGTGCCATGGTGACTGGTTAAAAAAAAAATTTACTTTTTATAATTATGTTTTGGCCTAGCTCAACATAGGCCCTATCAATCTCAGGATTGGTTCACCCTATTGGGACTAAACTTGGACACATGCTTACCTATATCAAACGTATGAACAAAATTATGGCTAACATTTGTTTGATCAATCGGTCGGTCGGTCGGTCTGTTGACTGATTAATTAATTGAATGTCTGTTTGACTGATTAATTGATCGATCGATCGATCGATTTATTGATAAGCTGCGACAGGACATTCAATGATTCAATATAATTGGGGTTGGGGTTTTTTTTTATCACACAGGGGTAACTGGTAATGACCGCATGGTGTTGACGATCGAAGATCTTATTTAGATATTTTTATCAATAGATATTATTTTAGCCTAGACCCAGATCTATATAACGATGTATCTGGACCGACGAGATTGTAACAGCTAATACCCTTGTAACCTTATTATATTCACATTATATAGGCCTACTATAATTATCCAGCATTTAATACTACCCTACCGCCCCTACACGCCATTCCGCACACATGTAGCATGGTAATAACGTCAACTGCCAAAGCACTACGGATATCGTTTGTAATACATAGCTGAATATTCAGCACACTCATGTATGACAAAAATCCAATAGATCATTCAAAAGAGAGGTCATTAGTGCGTATTATGTGCGTGTGAGCGCATACAGGTAGAGTTATTAAATCTGTGCTAAAAACCATTAATCTTTTGTGTGATGGATCCATTAAACGTATTGGTGACTTCTAAGTTAATGGTTCGTGTTTTTCACAAGTATGTTGTTGTCAATATCACCGGCGTGTTGTTGTTGTTGTTATGCTTAAACAATAGGCCGTAATATTCTACCATTAACTCTTTCAGGCCGAAGCCGGCCAAAACCGCCCTTTGCAATGGTCTCGAAGAATGTCTATTTATAGGCCAAGAGAAGAAAATCTTATTTTTAATTTACCACTGGAATGACTGGCTCGGTAACCGAACCAATCATTCCAGTGGTAAAATTACAAAAATAGTATTCTCATGGCCCTCAAAATCAAATGGCCATTCAAAAAGCAAATCTTGTAATTTTCTTGACGACTTCTGACTATCTGCAGTGACCTTGATGAATGCCCATATACAGGACAAGGACAGCTATTTAGTGATACATTTACAAAACTCGTACCCACTCGGCCTGCAAATATTATAATTCTCTTGAAGAACCGTGACGATTAAAGGGTTAATGGAGTAATCCAGTTTTAGCTATGCCCCCCCCCCCAACACCCCCCCCCCCTCCCACCCTCTTATAGGCAATTTCTATTTTTTTAAAACATTGAAGGGTTATGCCAGGAGCGTGTTTGCAATCAACCAGCTACAACAAATTCTTGAAAAATATGTTAGTTGAATAAATGTTGAATGTAATTTCTCTGAAAGTTGTTGCTATTGCAACTTCTGCTTCCAGTCAAATTCCAGTTTCAAAATATTCAACAGGCAGTAAATATGGGTCAACATTTAAACATTTGGGATCAATTAGTTAACCCTTTCAACGAACGAAAAGCCGAAAGCTTAAAATTTACCCTGCATAGGCCTATTGTGTGAAACTAATTAGTTTGGAAACTACTGCAACATAATTCCAGGAAAATTTTATTCAGAATATTCAACACTCAGTATCGTTATTTTAAAATTGGGAGTAAACGTTGTAAATGATTAATAACGCTGGATTTCAATAGTGTGAAAGCACTAAACTACTAATTATGTCTAGCGTACACTTGTCATTATTTACTAGCTGTCACCTACTATCGTCTACGAAGTAAGCCGCTAAGCGGTTGCCTATAATTGACCGACCGGGCAATCAGCGACATCGTTTCATTTTGGTTTGCAAATCCCGTTTTACAATTGATGCAAGCAAGCAAATACGACGTTAATTGTCGAGTTTGATTCTGTTATATTAAAATTAAGTACCGCGCCTTTTGTTTTGAAATGCATGACACATTATTTTAAAATTATACAGACTATATGTTCTAAACTTGTGTCATCCAAATTTAAATGTGGAAGATATCCATCCAGTGCCGATGTTATTAAGCCATCTTTCAGTTAGCCCCTTTTCATGCGGATGCTTCTGTGGATCCGGTATCTGAAAATGTGAATTTCCGTACCCTTTCCATGATCGTTTCTATTACTGCAAGCCCATGCTTGACATGCGGACATGATGCGATTTAACCATTTCACGCCAGCACTGGCCTCTGCAATGGTCAAGTTGAGGACGCATGTCAAAAGAAGGCTATTTTGAGAATTTACAACTAAAACGACTGTCTCAGTAACCGAACCAGCCATTCCAGTGGTAAATTTTCAAAAATAGTCTTCGCTTGGCCTGCAAATGACCATTCAATAAGGAAATATTCTGATTTTCCTGACAGAATTTTGTCATTAAAAGGTTAATTCATATTCGGCCTTCATAACGCGAAGTAAACAGGTAAATCTAAAAACGCTGGCGATATTTTGCTGGTGTGTCGTTGACGTCATAATCTCGCGGTTTCTCGCTCTCGTTGCGAGAAAATGGATGCGCCCAGGAGCCACGTTTTCGAGCGTTTTGGGCATATTCATTTTATTATTTCTCGGCAATGGAACAGTGTATTTTATATTTTTTTGCGGCAACTATTTCGGATTATAGTATACTTTTAGTTGACTTATTCCCGATTTTCACTGGAATTTCCCTTTAATGCATGTGAAAATGCATTTTTCATGCACTGGCCCACATTGGCGGGTAGCAAGGGCAAAAATTCCCCATATTGCAAAAGCAGATAACGAACGTTAACAGAAAACGCTTAAAAGTTTACCCTACCGAACATGGGCGGCCGCCCAGGGCTACCCGAAAATCAGCGCCATGAAGCAATGGGAAGACTCGCTGCTGGGCAGAGCGTCGCGCTGTTGCTCGACATTTTAATGTTCACGCCTCAACCATTTCCCGTCTCCGCTAACGTGAGCAGGAAACTGGACATGTTAATGACCGACCACGATCTGGCAGACCGAGAGCAACAACACCACGAGAAGACTGCTACTTAGTGACATCATCACGACGTTACAGGTTTGAGACTGTGCCGCGGCTGTCCCGGCACTACAGTGCATGCACAAACTGTGCGAAACAGACACCATGATGCTGGACTGCATGCCCGTCGTCCACTTGTTGCTGTTCAGCTTACATAGAATCGGTTTGCATGGGCAAGAACTCATCAGCGATGGCGTCCTCAACAATGGAGCCACGTTTTGTTCAGTGATAAGTCGAGGCTTTGTGGGGATGTGGCGGATGGTAGGAGAACGGTATGATGCAGCCAACATCATTCAGCACGACAGATTCGGTGGCGGCAGTGTCATGGTGTGGGGTGGAATCCATGAAAATGGCAAAACAGATCTTATTCTGATTCGCGGAAATTTAACGGCTCAACGTTACTGTGAAGAAGTTATCGCCCCTGTTGTCGTCCCTTTTATGCAGCATCATGCAGACTTTCTGTTCCAGCAAGACAACGCCCGTCCTCATTCATCAAGGGTCACCAGTGATTTCCTTGATGCTAACAACGTTCCGGTGTTGGACTGGCCAGCGCGATCACCGGACCTGTCGCATATCGAACACGTGTGGGACATTCTTGGCCGTATGGTGTATGAGAACCATGCACATCCTCACAACGTGTGGGAGCTGGAAGCTGCACTGCTCCAGGAATGGGATTCGATTCCTCTTCGTGACATCAGGTGCTCAATTCGAAGCATGAGAAAGCGATGTACGGAGGTGGTTAATGCGCGCGGAGGTCATAACCGGCATTGACAGCTCAGTGTCATTATTTAAATTGGCCCCTTCCTTGAATGATGCCGTGTTAAAGGCACGATGCTAGCATTACAGTAACAAGAGACTGTTGTTCAAATTGGAAAATGACCTATCAATTAAATAATATATTTGAATCAATTTATTGTTTTTGTTAAATAACATTTATACAGTAATATTCTCAGTGTTGCTAAACTTTTTTGCTTCAGTATATATATACTGAACCAAAACAGTTTAGCAACACTGAGAATATTACTGTATAAATGTTATTTAACAAAAACAATAAATTGATTCAAATATATCATTTAATTAATAGGTCATTTTCCAATTTGAGAATATGGCACCAACAGCGACCAGTCAAGTTAGTTGTTGCTAAACCTTTTTGCTTCAGTATATATATATATATATATACTGAACCAAAAAAGTTTTACAACAACTAACTTGACTGGTCGCTGTTGGTGCCATAAGCAGGAACACCACCCGATATATATATCGGGTGGTGTTCCTGCTTATGGCAGCAACAGCGACCAGTCAAGTTAGTTGTTGTAAAACTTTTTTGCAAAAGTTAAGCACCACCCTATTTTTACGCACATGCGAGGGTATATTCATGTGCTATGAAGAAAGCAATAGCATAAACATTTATGTACCCATCCATCTTAGTGCAAGAGGTAATAATGCAACTAGAGGAATGCTGATTATGATGGTGGGGAAACACTGTATGTTTTTGTTTGAACTTGAAAACGAGGCCTGAATATGGTTACGTTGACACAACTGACAACTATTGCCCTACAGTTGACACACGTGGCTAGATTGTCATTAATGGTGTCTGAAAACGAAGTTTAACATCTGTGCACGAGTTTGAGACTGTCATTATTAATACCGGGTATATCCACCTTGTGCCTGGATGACGGCCTGGACACGATGTCTCATGCTGGTCACCAACCGACTGATAAGCCATTGTGGTATTCGTTGCCATTCAAGATGGAGTGCGTCTGTTAATTCCTGTAGGTTCTGCACAGGAGGATCCCTCCTTCTCACCATGTTTCCCAGAATGTCCCAGATATGCTCAATAGGGTTTATGTCAGGGCTCCTTGCTGGCCATGGTAGGGTTTCGATGGCATTCTGGCGGAGGTATTCATGCACAGCTCTAGCACGATGTGGTCGGGCGTTGTCATCCATGAATATAGGGTGGGTTCCAGGTGCATGATTTACAAAATGATGGACCACAACTCTATCCAGTATGGAATCTTGATATCTTTGTCCATTTAGTGTTCCAGGTACAGTCAACAGACCCAGCTTACAATCAAATGAGATGCACCCCCATATCATAACGGAACCTCCACCAAATGGAACTTCTTCCATGATGTTACGTTGGTCGTACGCCGTGCGTCTGGACCTCCATACACGAGTTCGACCATCTGTGGCATGAAGCAGGAACCGACTTTCATCGGACCAGTGTACCCGTCTCCAGGATCTCATGTTCCAGTGTCTTCTTTCGTTGCACCACCTCAGACGCTCCTCTTTGTGGTGTGCAGTGAGGAGAAGACGTCTGACAGGTCTCCTAGCTTTCATGCCAGCAGCATACAGTCTCCTTTTGACGGTAGACATTGACACTCTATTGCGCGTTTCCCATTGCTGGCTGAGCACTCTGCTGTTGGTGAATGGAGATCTCCTAACAAGGCGTACTAGGGCTCGATCATCACGGGCAGTAGTCTTCTTCGGTCTTCCAGATCTAGGCCTGTCCTTCACCTCGTTAGTTTGCCCATGTTTTGCAGTCAAACGACTGATTACAGTATTGTTAATGTTCAGCTGTCTGCCAATCTCTCTGCATGACATACCAGTGGTATGCATGCCTATGATTTGCCATTTCACACGATCACTTAACCTTCGTCTTGCCATAGCGGTTCACAATCAAGAGCTAATTCTTTCTGTACAAATAAACCACGGTCATGAACACAACATTCCTAATCTTGTCGCCTAAATCTGTATGTAATGTTCTACACCTCAAACTGGACTTTTACATAACTGAACACGTGTGCTGTTTCCCGCCACGCACGGACATCAAGCGGCGTGAAGTCATGCATGCATGTGCATTTCGTACTTGGAATTATGTCAGCTAACGCGGGGACAAACAGTATGGCAGCCTAGTTGTACCATCATGTTTCTACGTTCTATTGTTTTTGCTGGTGCTTAACTTTTGCACAGGTGTATATATATATATATATATATATATATATATATATATATATATATATATATATATATATATATATATATATATATATATATATATATATATATATATATATAATATATAGGTAAGCTGCTAAACATTATGAAATGAATTTGATTGGGTGTTGTTCCTGCTTATAGCACCAACAGCGACCAGTCAAGTTAGTTTCAAATTATTCAAAAGAATGTTTATTAAATAGTAAAGACATAAAATTCGTACAACTTGACGGACTATTAAGCATTTATGAGGAACTAAATTCATTACGTAATAGACTATGACGTAGTCCTACATGTGACGTTGTTGATTATGACTTCATATGATTGATCAATAAACTGGATTTATCTATTGATATGAGTGGAACTTTGCGCTCTTTTATGCACTATTAATACAAGACGGTAGGTAGTTCTCGAAAAGCAAGTACCGGTATTGGATAGCTAACCTAAAGTTTGCATATGTTATCGAGGTACTCGCTTACCCCAATTACATATCCGAACTCGGAACGCCAAAGAGTATAATCGTATAATGGTATCACGTGGTACAAATTCGTATCACGTGGTACCGATTCTACTTGATTACTCTTGCTTCACGCAAGAGTAGAAGTGTGCGCATGCGTAGATAGGTAAGGCAACCCCAATAACGAAACCAAACTCGGCCTAAGTTGCTGTTATTAACGATTATATCACCACCATTGTTTCCAAAACCTACAGGCTTATAACATAGCTAGTAATTGATATTTAGTTACCACCTGTCTTCAGTGATTATTATTGGCTCGCCTGTCCTAAAGAGCCAAGCGAGCTTATGGTATGGTCACACTCCTTCATCCGTTGGTCTGTCTGTCTAGATCCTTCTAGAAGTAGAATTGCAGAAGGCTAGGGCACGTTTGATTGGTCGAGAGCGGGCCACATGACATGTGATGTCATCCCATTTGCATTTTATACCACGCACCTTTGTTTCCGCTAAAATACTCAAATCTGATTGCTCGAGATAATTGACATGTGGAATGGCTGATGATTGACAGGTGTAACGAGGCATGAACTGGATGAGAGAGTATCCTAATGCGGTCATGTGACCAGTTCTTGACCATCAGATTTGCGCATATATCGCCGCAGCCATTCTGTATGTAGATCCATTGACGTGTTCTGACAATTGACGGGTGCAATGACGCATGATATTGTCACAGGTTAGGGTGTTTGTACATAGATCTATTGTTCCCTGGATGAAGAGACAATGGTAAGTTGGAGGAGGGGTGCTGAAACCATTCGGTACATCTATTGTTGCAGGAGGAATATCACATCTAAGCGCTAAAAGTCTTAACAATCAATCTGTTGTCGTTACGGGATTCTTCAGTACATAGCTCTATTGTTATTTGCTGAGGCAGCAATGGGAAGGTAAATCCAAACACAGTGTAGTGTGGGTTTGGGGATGCCGGGTGGTGAGGAATGCAGTCAGGTTATAACATGTTTGAACATGTTTGTTCCTGCTTGAAGAGACGATGGAAAAGTTTGAGTTCGGAATGTTGGTCTATTGTTACTGAACGAAGATCAGACTTAGTAAATAAGACTATGTAAATAACGTCCACTACGCTTTAAAAGCCTTAACATTCAATCCATATGGCTTGAAGCATTTCTTCGGTACGTAGATCTATTGTTCCTGACTGAAGAGTCAATGGGCAGCTCAACCCAAACACCAGTGGTGGTGTCATACAGAGAGGTGTTGCTGAATGAGTATGACATATAATGTGTTCGGACAGGTTTGTTCCTGACTGAAGAGACAATGGGAAGGGCGATCCAAACACATAGGAGTGGGGCAGAATATGGACAAGTCAATGAATTAACCAGCACTATTACTGGCTGGTCTGAGCGTATGGTCATACTTCTGCAGGGATCTTAAGCAAATATCAATTCTCAGACCTAGCGAAGGCTATTTTCGAAAAATAGCAGTGGGAATGACATGCTCGATAACCTCGACATACACTTCAGGGATACATTTTCAAAATATGTATCACTCAGTTTGCGTGTGGCTGACAATGTTGCAGAGTCGTATCACAAAGACCTCCTGAAACCTATTTTGGACTCAAACTTTAACACAATATGTACGGATGTACAGGATGTGCGTGCATGCAAGCACTTTTGCATGTGTGCATACTGGAGTGTGGTCGCATACCAGAGCAGGATCCCAGGAGAATGTGTGCAAGACAAAAATCAACCCGTGCTGTTACTGGATGGCTGTTCTGAGCATACTGCCATATCTCTCTGATTGTGATGTGAGTCTGCATGTGACGTAGTTGATTATGAAAAGGGCGTGTCAACACAAGAAGAAAGTGACCCCTTGTTTCCTAAATCCTCGTGTGTACTCGGAAACAGATTGTACAGCGCATGACCCAGCCATTCAATGGCTGACTCCTGCTGGATGCTATGGACGATCACCGATTGGCTGAATACATCATAAAAAAGGCATCCATTTGTTGAAAGATAATGAGATGCAGAGCAGAGAGTATAAAAGCTGCTCACTGTGCAACTTAAAGCACCAAGACACACTACCAGGTTTTGCGCTGACGCCTCGCCAATGACCCTTGGTGACGGTAATTGTTCCGCTTCTCTGCTCTAATACCTGGGAAAGCACAGCGGAACTTCTGACATAAACCACTCAGAGTGGGACGTTATTTACATAGTCGACAGCGCGACAACCTTTTTTGAAAGGCCACTAAAACAACGGCCAAATAACAACCTAAATTCTTCTGCCTTCAGAAACTTCCTTCATTCTTTTGCTGCCCAAGAAACTTTGTGAATGGAATATTTACGCTGTCTGAGGATGCTTCCGCTGCAACTGAAGAACATTCTTGTGAAAGTTTACTTCCACCGTGTTGGCCCCTTTTCGATAGAAACACCCTGTGAGAAACAACTTACGCTGCTCTGAATATTCGCACCGTCTCCTGACATGAAAGAGATGTAGACACCAATTTAATTGTGACTGAACCTGCCGGGCATTCCACAACATCAGCAAGGAACACCGCTGCACCTACTGCTTGCTGCAATTGAACTCAGAAACCTTCCGCTCGGTACTAGCCTCCAACCAAATTCCACTTCCGCTGCATCGTCTCATTCTGAAGGATGCGTCCCCCGCAACTCACGAATATTGTTGGGAAAGCTAGCTTCCATTGCACTGCCCCCTTTTCGACAGAAACACCATGTGAGAAACAACTTCTGCTGTGCCGCTCTTGCGACAAGAACTCCCTGTGAAAACAGATTTCCTCTGCATCGCGCATGTGACCGCTTCTCCACGAGGATCCGCTCAAACTTTCATCTGCTTCTGCCGGGCATTCCACAACATCAGCAAGGAACACCACTGCACCTACTGCTTGCTGCAATTGAACTCAGAAACCTTCCGCTCAGTACTAGCCTCCAACCAAATTCCACTTCCGCTGCATCGTCTCATTCTGAAGGATGCGTGCCCCGCAACTCACGAATATTGTTGGGAAAGCTAGCTTCCATTGCACTGCCCCCTTTTCGACAGAAACACCATGTGAGAAACAACTTCTGCTGTGCCGCTCTTGTGACAAGAACTCCTTGTGAAAACAGATTTCCTCTGCATCGCTCATGTGACCGCTTCTCCACGAGGATCCGCTCAAACTTTCATCCGCTTTAAGAAGTTCCACCCACCTGGCTTTTGTGATCGCTGGCCATCGAGAATTAAGTTACCGCGTGACGTTGTGCCTAGGGAATATACCTACCAAGGCTGGTTCAAATCCGACAACACCCGCAATAGCAAAACCTAGACCATGCAACCGCAGGATTTTTCCTGTGACTGTGAACTTTCTACCATGCTTCTAGAACTAGAACTGTACATGTTAAATCTTAAATGTACTTACTAATCTAGTTCTCTATTCTTTACAGATGCCTCTTTATATCGCCTTAAGCGCTGTTTATTTTTCTCCCACTCTTTAGTGGCCATTTAATTTTCACCTTAGGAAATGCTCTAAAGGAGATCACCCATCTGTGGATGATGATCTCGTGCCCCACTCAATGCGAAGACAAACACTAGTGTTGTAGCGACGTTGCTTTTCGAATTCTCGCAGCGTAAAGAAATTAAACCAACGCTGAGATCGGAGACGCATCTTCTCTCTGCCAAAAAGGCTATTTCTCCTTCGATCAATACTCACATTAGTTATTGATAACAACCACCTTGGTGATTGTGCTATAAGAGTCTTGGACGTTAACTGAATGCTCTGCCGGTTTCTGGAACTGGATACCCGCCCCAATAACTGGGTACCCGTAACCATGAACAGCCACTTTTGTTTACATAGCTGAGTAAGAGTGACCGCCCCATTGGATTTCTCAAATTTCAACGTTTTACTTGTGTTATTTGTGTGTTAGTTGTGCCTTAGATTATTCTGATCGCCTACTATTTGTATTAATAAATGGAGAATGCATCTGAAACCCAGGTTGTATAACTGCATAAAAGTATTCTAGTTGTAGTGGAGACTAGGTCTCCAGGTCCCGTTGGTATCAAATGCTCCAGGGTGACAACGTTTCTCAGAAAGGAGAACATGGTGCTTCACACCTACATAGCCGATTGGCTTATCAATGCGAACACACCAGCCAGGTTAGAAATGGATACTTTTCTGACTCTGAAATCGCTTTCAGAGTTGGGATGGATAGTTAACAAGGATAAATCCGAATTGACACCAGCTCAACATGTCATCTATTTTCGGATGCGATTCGATCTAGAGAAAGGCATGGTTTACCCATTGGAGTCAAGGCTGGACTCTCTGAAAGTCATTCTCAAGAGCATTCAAGTGGGAAACCACATTCAGGCGAGGAGGTTTTTCAGATGCTGGGCATGATGGTCTCCATGGAGCATATAATACAATATGCTGCTCTAATGCACTAATATGGTGAATGACCCCTGATCTGCATTATCAGAGGGTCATCGCAAGCTCAGACACCTGCTGAGAGACCCGGCGGATGTTCAGGAGGAGCTTGTAGCCATGACGGTGCTCGCTTCGGTGATCCTGGGCCTTCATTGGACTGGCACTTCCTCCCGGGGGCCAGAGAGAATTCCGGAATAGATTTACGACAGCTTGTGCGACCACAGTATCAAATGCTTTGTGGAGATCAATTAAGACTCTCCCCGTTATTAGCCCTTTATCAATGTTTGTGAGCCAAGCATCTGGCATATGCGTAGCAACAGTGATGCCTGAATAATTTATGTGGAAGCCAGATTGGTATTCATATAAGGCATTGCATTTTTCTAGGTATGCATAAATGTTATTGTACACATGTCTTTCCAAAAAATTTGATAGTACAAGTAATATTGATATTGGTCTGTCATTTTTTGTATCCTCCTTTCTTGATGCTACAGTTAAAGATGTATGCTAGGCCACTTAAAAATGATTGCGTGGTTCCGGTTACTTCGCCATCTGAAGTTATGGTAGGTGGGTAGGGACATTTATTTATATTTTTTTAGCTTGATAAAATAAGGTAGGCCAGTATTTTTGTTTTATTTTTAGGAATTGTTTTGAGACATAATTTTTCTCAACCCCTCTAATGAAAGTCTCATTTTGAGTATTACCAGGAAATATTTGAGGGGAAATGTCATTTGTGAACAAACATTGAACAGTTTGGTACATAAGTCTTATTTGGGGAGGGGACAAACTGTCGCTGTTTGCATTATACAGATACATGTAATATAACTTGTTGTCAAATTTGCACATTGGAAAAGAATTCTACTTTTGGTAAAATTAGGGTCGATAGGTTTTGATTTTTTTTGCTAAAAACCTTAGGGTAGCAGGCATAAGTTAGGGAAGGTATGGAAATCGGAATCACAATATTTCTTTTGATAGACCTTAGTGACATATACATGTATATGGCAGGCGCGGCTATCTTTTGTAGCCTTGGTCTTCCTCTTCTTTTTCCAAGAAAGCACCAAACTTCATTAAATTGAAAACGTTGGGTCTGAATTGTGGTGTGCATGCGCTTCATCAGAGGTGGGGTTAAAATATAGTGGGAATTAGTTAAAACGATAAAAGAAGCTCGTTGCTTCCAGCTCCTCAAAGATGAGACACGGCTATTTGACACTGGATTCCAGTGGAGTACCTGGTGCCGTGGTGGAACTACGGTGACAGTTGGATCGCATTTCTGAATTCCTCAATAGTTTTGCTGAGTCAGTGCTTTCTGGCAAGATATTCCAGTCTCTAGTTGTACGTACAGTGGGAAGAATGAAATACGATGATAGTCACATAATGACATAGGAATTTGGCATGCCTGGGTATTTTCTTTTCATTTAGGAGCTGGATGGTGTTTTGATGTCAGCGGCATAGCAGTTGCAACAAGATGGTTGTGGATTTTGTAGAACATGGCGAGTCTTGCAATTCTATGTCTCTCTGCCAGAGGCTGCCAGTTTAGCTCCATGAGCATTTCGCTGACGCTGGATGTCTGTCAGTACCGATTTAGCATATAACGAGTGGCACGTCGTTGAACCAATACTAGCTTCTTGGCCAGTTCATTGGTATATGGGTCCTAGATGGTTTTACTAAACTCGAGAGATGGTCTAACACGGGTTTTGCTCGCTCTTTGATTTGTGGATTATTTACATTGATGTTTCGCCTGAGAAAGGTCAGGGTGTTATTGGCTTTTGCTGTGATAGTGTTGATGTGTTTGCCCCAGCGAAGGTCTTGTGATATTTTGACACCCAGATATTTGATATGGTCTGTGTGTTTGAGTTGATGACCATGGATTGTATATAGGTAGTCTAGAGGCTTTCTTTTGTGAGTGATGCTTACGATCTCACATTTATCAGGGTGGAACTCCATCATCCAGGTGTTTTCCCATTTTACTAACATGTCGAGATCATTTTGTAGGTCCTATATTGTCGAGCCCATTCGCCTTATTGCTATTGAGACATTTCAATGCTTTATAGACTTCAATTTCTTTAATATGGGGTATTTGAAATTTGGGCTTGTTTAAAGAGTTTTATTACAGTTGGCCTTAATGCTTTTGGAATACCATTGAGTTTACTTCTCTCATTCATTGTATCATCCGAAACATAGATAAGGTAGTTGTTGAAAGTATTTGCAGTCTCGGTATCACTAATAGTTCGCGTTCCATCCATTGTCTTAACTGATTTGGGTATTGTATTATCAGTAGATTTTGGAACCACAGTTTTAATTGCATTCCAAAGTGGACTGGTTGACGGTGAATTTTCTACTACTTGATTAAAAAATCCTGTTTAGCTATTTCTATGAGTTTTTCTACTTTTCTTCTCCTGAATCTGGATTGCATAACAATTTTTTGTTTTATGATTGTTCCTCGCTTTCATTACATCGAATATTTCACTTGCAGGCCAATTCGATTGTCTTAGAAATTTAACACATTCATGTCTTAAGGGTGCGTGTTTGTTCACTACGTTAATGTAAATGGTTGACAAATTATCTAGTAACACATTTGTAGTATTGAAGACATCTTGCCAATTGGTGTTCATATTGAAAAATTCAGTCAGATCTGTCTCTCGACCAAAATTAACACTCATGATTCTGGAGTCATCTCGGGAGTTCGGGAAAGGTGGTATTCCTTTCTCTATGTAAATTTCTTCACAAACTAACTAAACACTTATTGATAATAATAATAATAATAATAATAATAATAATAATAATAATAATAATAATAATAATAATAATAATAATAATAATAATACGTCTTATTGTTGCACATTAATTGAACTGTGTTGCAGGCTTGTAAATCTAATATACTTTTAATTTTGTAAAGCAAAACTTGACTAATACGAAGTCTACTCTATTCTAACTTCTAACTTATTCTAACAGAAATTCTAGCTTACAATAATGAATATCAATTGCTGATGTTAACTGATGTCTTTTCTAAAAGAGCACAATCGGAAGATTAATTAATTTCTGTTGTGCATGTACTTATATACAATAAAAGTGGATTCGTGCATGACGTTGGTCTAAATGATGTTTCAGAGGGCTTCCCTTGTGATTTCCAAAATCTAACTTCTTTGATTGGTTAACACTCCTTCCCACACTCAAAAGACGGTCGGATTCAACCAGTCAGAACCAATATGCAAGTGATGCTTCTTGACAGAATATGTACACAATTCTGTTTTGACAAGTCTCATCAAGCATCAATTCCTTGCATACTTTGTGCCTCTTACTCATTGGCTTTATTATGACAAGAGCATTAACCATCCAAGTATTAACTCAACAGGATTACTTTACTACATGAAAACTATATTGAGATTTGTTAACTAATTACACATACATCATGGGATTTCTGTGTGGGGCTGAATCACATAACTGGATCCGTATTCTCTATTACTGCTATCTGATTAACTTCTTCGAATCATGTAAATATGCTTCTTAATTGACCATCTTGTAAGACCTTGTTGTATTAAGTTCCAAGAAGTCACCCTAAGATCAATCTTGAACTTAATCCAACAGCGTCTTACCGTCGCAGTAGGTATAACTTGTATCCGAGTGACAGAATCAGTTTCTGGCCTTCCAGGGGTTAAGGATTCAGCTAGATTTCTCATAACGGATTATGACTATGACTATGAATTTGCGTGGGTTGAATATTTGTCTAAATTATTCGCTCTAAGTCCTGATTGTGAAAATGACAAAACTAGATTGATTGTAACAACCAATCTGAATCAAATGTAAATCAAATGTGGCTAATCCAACTTGTCCATCACCAGTGATCATAATTATCCATTTCGAATCCTTAAAACATTCACATAAAATCTATCATTTATACCTTCAACAGGCAACATGCATAACTTATAATAATAGCAGTGGCTGTAATCGGATATCCCGATACGATATAAATAATCATTACATAAATGCTACACCACTCTATCATGTCATAACGACCTATACAAATAGACTTATTGCTTACTGCCAATGGTGACCTAAATAGTTGGCCCGGGTGCTAATGATGTATATACAATAATTAACTGTTCACAGCGACCTAAATAGTTGGTCCTATTCCAGTGACGTATCATGATGATGATGTTATGAATATTCAAGACTGGGTATGTGACCCAAAACATACTTGACCCGCACAGTGCCAAAAGGTCATCTGCAAATATTTACCTGGGTACCAATAGGTAGCCATGGGGTTCGTGGGTAGCTAGTCCACAAATCCCATATTTACATATGCCCATCGACCGAAGTTAAATGACTGGTTCATTTAACTAGCTGTACACCATCTACAGCTTCTCATCTTCACACACCTCTACTAACGAATATTCACGTCACCTCACCACCTACAAAATATAACTATCTACAAAACAAAATGACAAGTAACCATCAAACAATCATAAACATCACCTAGTTAATAGAATATGATACAACATCAACATGTCATACAAAAAAAACCCCACGATAATCAAAACAGTTCGGAACTAAAATAAACAATGATCATAAATTGACATAAGTAAACCTAGTTGCAATGCAGTTGCATGTAACGGCATATGCCATGTGGCTCCGAGTTGATTACATCACACTAGTACGTATGCCAAGCATAGTTGAAGGCTCTCAGTGACTTACATCATCCTGGATTTCATCATCCCCTTGCTATACCGTGTGCCCACGTGCCTGAGGGTCGAGACACACTGGAGATACATCGGTCATGAGAACGGCCCAGCAGGCACATGGCATTGTTTCAACATTGAATCCATGTTGAAATCACGTCATGACGTGATTTCAATGTGGATTCAACATTGAAACAACATCATGTGCCTACTGGGATCTCATGCCGGACAACTTCTGTGTATTCTAGGTGAGAGCGACATAATATAACTAAATGTGACTAAACATATCTAAATATAACTAAATATAACTAAGTCATGAAAAAACAAAAGATCAATAGAAAATACAGCTTTGTACATATTTACAGTAAAGTGATGAAATGGTATGCCCGCGTAATGATGTTAATAGCGCATACGAGTAGTGCACTGGCCATCCCATACAATTCCACTGAATTATCAGATGCTCTCTTTGACTTACTCAAACAATTGATGCAGCATAGCTTGACTTTCGGCCAAACACTGCACTGATATGAAATACATAAAACAAATAGCAATATAATACAAGTAGATAATACAATAACAATAATATCACTACATCCTAACTCGTCGATACCAGTTTCGTTGATATCTATATCAGATAAAGGTGCCAAACTAACCATTTTGACCTTGCACAAATGGCCCCATTTGATGGTTTCGAGATGTTTTATGACCTCAGGTTGGTTTAAGACATCTGAGACCTCTATATTGGTCATATTCAAAACTGGCAGTACTTTGACATACTTGTGTTCGTAGGCCATGATGGGCCTATAATGCCAGCCAGCTCCACTATAAGCACATTTCTGGGGCTTTAATACATATATCCCATTCAACAGTTTGTGCTCTGCAATACGCTTACCTAAGCAATGTACTTTGAAGGTTCCCCAAATGTTTGTAATACTACCCTCGTATACTGTCCCTTAAATAACTTAATAACTTAAATAACTTGCTGCTAGTATCATTGGATCGGGATAGTTCAATCTTGCACTCAGGATTGCTTGTAGTAGACAGTATGCTCATGAGACAAGGAAGATTGGAAGAATCGATCTGCAGGTTACCCTCACACACACGTGGGCATTCTCCACGGCACTTGTCGGTGTATCAAGTCCAATATTAACAACCTGTAACTTAACATGCACAAAATGGCCGGAAACACTTACCGGAACGGGCCACGGGTGTACTCCATGTTCAACGTAATTTCTGTCATCAACTAAGGGTAAAATAGCCACAAAATGTAGTGACAATGGGTCTTTCCACAAGGGCCATACAATAACATTATGATAGTACCACTGGAATGGAGTGATTAACTTCATGCTAACGTCAATCTGTCGAGACATACTAACCAAATCATCAGGGCTAAAAAGTTCTTCTGCCAAACGTCCTAACTCTAGCGAAGTAGTTTGGCGTTGAAATTTCATGATCGACCGGTTTTACTCATGGGCAGTGCCCTCTATTGAGTCGATCACCTGGCAATTCTTGTCAGGGTAAATATCTTCTGTTTCCATGACAAAAGATCTGTTTCAAGCTTTTTAGTCTGTGTGTTCGTATTCTGTAATGCGTCTGTCAAGTTGTTAAGTCCAGTCCTATCCACGTTAACTACTGTATATAGATGTTTATTATGCGTTGTCAATTCGTTAGTATAATGGATAATTTTATTGGTCTTGGTCATTGAATCTTTCACAGTTTCTTGAAGCTTCTCAATATCTCCACTAGTAGTCACTCCAAAGAAAGATGAGGCTATGTCACCCACACAATTTAGAAATCCATGACGCTTCCTAGAAATAGTGTCCTGGACAATTGTTGGTTCTCGGGCGATCTTGTGCGCACTTATTAAACGACTGGACAAACTAGTCATATCATGTTTAGACAATAATTTCGTACTGCTATCAATTTCACTAACGTCATGTACAAATTTTCCCTGCTTGCCAAAATTAAGGGGTAATCGTGGAGCTGAAATGGACATCAGAACAGTCCACTCTGCATGAAAAACTGAGATCGGAATATGTTGCATAAGTAACACTCCATTCTTAACTTTCTGAATATCAGGCGATGTTGTTTCAGTGCTAATCACTAAAAATGGCTTTAATATTGCACGGATTGTAAACTGACACATTGTGGTAAACACTACAAGTCCTAAACTATGTGTGAACAAGTATTGCCAGATGAACTATCGAGTAATGAGTGAGATATGATGGTTGATGACTGCCATTATATAGCGATGGAACTGCGCATCAGTCATCGGAATATCCACCACACCAATGCGTGGGACTTTCCTACGCGTATTACTGAAATAGTCAGGTTTATGCCTGCATGTCCGCAACTTGTGACCTGACTTTGGAGCTCTGCCAAAAATATGTCCTAATCTGTCATCATCTAAGCTCATCTTGGATGCGTCATCGGGCATCAGTTCATCTGCTAATGACTCATGCTCATTAGTCATTTCCATATCGGGAACTGATGTAATACAAATATGACCACATGATCTGGTTTTTCCATTAAGGGAAATACCTGAGGGACTGGTTGTTCCCTCGGGAACTAGAATATTAAGTTGTGGTTCTTTACAGAATTGAACTACCTTCTCTGATGCCAGGTGACTAGCTGCAGTACCTTTACTAGGTTTCCTAAACAGTCGCTCTCGGATATTATCCCAACACACTTCAGGATCGACAACCTGAAGCTTAGAAACATTCAGGAATCAGCTTTTACCAGACCTCTGATGTCATATATGGGCTACAGGGCCATTGATCCTATAGATCTCATACTCATGATCATTATGGGTTGTTAGCTTCATCGGTTCATTTGCTACCACATCAACAGATTCTTCCAGCTTAAATTCGGCAGCGTTAGGTCTCTTATTGATAGCCTCTCAATGATGCTCTTGGGAATGCTCGTATTTGCACAAGCTCTCACCAATGCATTATTCAAATTGGTGAGACAATCGGCAAAATCCTGAAAAACATCCACGGGCATCACCATTGGCAATCTGCCACGTCTGCCATATGTAAGATAAAAAGGCATATAACCTGCCATTGCATGACGGGTGTTGCGATAAGCTAAAAGAGCAGAACCTAATTCATCCTCCCAAGCCCTGGCTTGGTTGTTCACCCCTTTCTGAATTAGTTCCTTCAGGATATGATTGAACCTCTCGGTTCTACCGTTGGTCTGGGGGTTGGGGGTATTAAGGACTTGTTCTTCTATGATCAATCCCATAGTCCTTGTACAGACACTTCAGTTTATGTTCATCGATACTCACCTCCCTGATTGGTTATCAAGATCTCAGGCACAACCTTTCTCATACAATACTCGTTAAAGAACTTATCTCTAACATCCTCCGCTTTCTTTGAAGGAATAAGATATGCCTCTGCCCATGCAGAGCAATGATCAACTATAGTTAAAATGATTTCCTTTAGTGGACTCGACAAAGGGTCCCACTAAATCCATGCCAATAATTTGTCCAGGATACTTTGCCATAGTGTTAACAGGTCAATTAACCTGGCATGTGGCATATCGGTCCAGCATTTCAATAACATCCTTCCTCAAGAATTTCCAGAGGAAAGCATCACGTATAAAGCTCAATGTCTTCTGTAACCCTTGATGTCCTGCGCGATGATGTGCTTCCTCCATTACTAACCTATAATACCGGAAAGGTCAAACTAGAGATGGGTACTTAGCATCCAATGCTGAGGGGTACGGGTACAGTACAGGGCTCCATTGTGCACTGCATACCCATCAGAAACATCGATGAGCATATCTGGGAATTCAGCTAACTGTTCATCGCATAATTTCTGGTACAGAATAACATATACCTCCATTGGAATATATGGAAGAATTCCATCCTCCACTTCCGGGTTTACATAATCTCCAGTGTCGAACATGGTGTTTTCAAGAGGCTGTCTCAGGCGAGACAACAGGTCTGCATGGATATTATCGGTGCCTTTAATAAACTCAATATTACTATACTTGGCTATAAGTACTGCCCAACGTTGGACCTTCATATTATGGACTTTGCCCACAAACAGACTCTACAGTGGTTTGTGATCCATATATATGGTAAGATTGGTTCCAAAGAGATATGGGCACAATTTCTTCAGGGCATAGATCACAGCATAAGCTTCCTTCTCAATAACCAGCCAGTTGAGCTGGGATTCCTTATGAGTACTGCTTACAAACTGGATGACTCGCTATATACCATGGTCATCTTCCTGCACTAAAATTGCACCTATTGCATAAGAAGAAGCGTCGGTGTACAGACGACAGGATTTCTTCAGATCAGGGTAGGCTAGTACAGTCTCACTGCACAGCAAGTTCTTCAACTTGTCAAATGCCACCTGCTGGTCCTTGCCCCACTCAAATCGTTGGTACTTCTTCGTCAGATCAATTAGGGGTCTGGATATCTCTGCGTACCCTGGTATGCATGACCTGTAATAGCCAGTTGCACTTAATATTGTTCTGACTCCTACCACATCCTGCGGAGGTGCCATCTCAGGAATGACTTTAACCTTTTGTATCTGGGGTGAGATTCCAGCTGCAGAGATGTGATAACCAAGCAGACCCACCGACTCACTTGCGAAACCGCACTTCTTACACGTCAATTGCAGATTGTGCTCACGCAATCGCTCCATTACAAGGGCTACGTGATGAGCATGCTCTTTGTGACTCGTAAAATATGCAACAATGTCGTCGACAAAACATGAATACATTTTTGACATAACCGCAGAAAACCACGTTCATAGCGCATTGAAAAACTGTGCCACTGTTCCTAAAACCAAATGGCATACAGAGAATTCGAACTGACCAGCTGGGCACATGAACGCTGTCTTCTCAATGTCTTTGGTGACCATTGGAATCTGCCAATACCCAGACTTCAAATCCATTGTAGAAGATAGAGTTGCTCCCAGCATACTATCAAAAATATCGGAAATGTTTGGTAATGTTTTGCTGGACCTACATTCTCGTGCTATGTGGCCAATCTTGCCACAATTGTAATAGATAATAGTTTTCTTCTGTGCTGCCTGTTTGTTGTTAGCTGTCTTGTTACACTGTCGTTTAGTGTGTCCTGTCTGTCCACAATTGTAACATTCAATATTTTGTGGCTGTTGGCTCGGGGTTGGTGCTGATCCAGGTTGACTAGGGGTCGGTGTCATGCTGGACAATTTCATCAACATTTCCTCCTGCAATCCCTTAAACATTGAGAAGATGTTTCTCATTGCCTTTTCTTGCCTTGCGATCATACATTCCTCAAGTTTACATAACTGTTCTTTCCAGTTCTGCAAAGTGTCGCTATAAGGGTTGGTGTTCCTGCTTTCAAAAGCATTAATCTCCATCGGGTCCTCCTTACAGGTGTCCTTGAGGTTCATTGCTTTGAACAGATCGCTCATGTCACCCTGTTCCTTTGTATATTTTGTTACCTTGTCGAGGGTGTCATTTCCCTTGGTGATGAGTTGCCGGGCTAGTGACATGTCAGTTAGGGCTTTGACATATGCTCTAACTATAATCCTCCTACTGTCTGGGTTGTTGTCGGGGTAGGCTTTCTTTGCCATTGATCTGAATCGTCGATTGAAAGTGTTGATTCCCTCTCCCCTCTTTTGTCTTTCAGTCTCATTTGCTGACACGAAGAATTTCACAATGTGGGAATAAATTTCATCTCAGGTCACAGTTGTTCTGTCACGAATTTACAGAAACATTTCACCTCTTTGTGAAGTTGTCCTCAGGTAGTCCAACTGATTATATAGGTGGGGTCGCCTGGCTGGGCCGGATGCATAGCGTCTAGTGCAAATTTGCATGCTTCTAAGTATTCTCTAACCTTGACCGGAATGTGGCCATCACACGGCATTATGTGCTGTATGTGGTCATGCAGGGTTTCTCTCTTCATGCATTGGTCCTCCCTAGCTGTGGACGAAGTTGCGAAGCCATTAAGGCTTTCTTTTAAATCTGCAGCCATCTGGTTAAATGCTTGAAAAAGCATATTTGGTGATTCCATGCGGGTGTCGGGACCTGATCTAAACAGATGGGTTGTTGTTGGGCCATGGTTCTGTCTCATTAAGTGAAGAAAAGTTGAACGTTGATCTGGGCTAATGTACCAACTTGTCGACTTTCTAGTTCGCTTCTTGGGCAGTGTATTTCTAGCATTATTTTAATAGATCTGTTGGGCTTGTAGTGAGTATGATATGAGAATGCGAGATTCTCGGATGAGGATACAGTATCTAGATATGCACTGATTAAATTCGCAATTCTATGTAGTGCTCGTTGGGAGTCAATGATGTCGTCCATACAATGGTGTAACTAATGATGATAGTACTCACTGTGTGGATATTGAAGGCTGTGTTGTCATTGATGTGAAGATTGGCGGTCTCATCACGGTCGCCAATGAAAAATTGAGTCAGATCTGTCTCTCTACTAAAATTAACACTCACGATTCTGGAATCGTCTCGGGAGTTCGGGAAAGGTGGTCTTCCTTTCTTTATGTAAATTTCTTCACAAACTAGCTAAACACATATTGATAATAATAATAATAATAATAATAATAAAAATAATAATAATAATAATAATAATAATGAATAATACGTTTTATTGTTGCACATTAATTGACCCGTATTGCAGGCTTGTAAATCTAATATACTTTTAATTTTGTAAAGCAAAACTTGACTAATAGGAATTCTACTCTATTCTAACTTCTAACTTATTCTAACAGAAATTCTAGAATACAAAAATGAATATCAATTGCTGATGTTGACTCACGTCTAGAGTGATGACTTCTCTAAAAGAGCGCAATCGGAAGATTAATTAATTTCTGTCATGCACGTTCTTATTTACAATAAAAGTGGATTCTTGCATGACGTCGGTCTAAATGGCGTTTCAGAGGGCTTCCCTGGTAATTTCCAAAATCTAACTACTTTGATTGGTTAACACTCTCCTTCCCATACTCCAAAGACGGTCGGATTCAACCGGTCAGAACCAATATGCAAGTGATGCCTCTTGACAGAATATGTATACAATTCTGCTTTGACAAGTCTCAGCAAGCATCAATTCCTTGCATGCTTTGTGCCTCTTACTCATTGGCTTTATTATGACAAGAGCATTAACCATCCAAGTATTAACTCAACAGGATTACTTTACAACATGAAAACTATATTGAGATTTGCTAACTAATGGTTATGAGATGTCATGACATATGCCTATGTGATCTGTGACCTGACATGTATACATTTTGGGTAATTAACAGAATTACACATACATCATGGGATTTCTGCGTGGGGCTGAATCACATAACTGGATCCGTATAGTCTATTCCTGCTATCTAACTAACTTCTTCGAATCATGTAAATATCCTTCTTAATTAACCATCTTGCAGGACCTTGTTGTATTAAGTACCAAGAAGTCATCTTAAGATCTATCTTGAACTTAATCCAACAGCGTCTTACCATCACAGTATCTATAACTTGTATCAGAGTGACAGAACCAGTTTCTGGCCTTCCAGGGGTTAAAGATTCAGTTGGATTTCTCATAATGGATTATGACTATGACTATGCCTTTGCGTGGGTTAAATATTTGTCTAAATTATTCATTCTAAATCTTGATTGTGAAAATGACAAAACTAGATTGATTGTAACAACCAATCTGAATCAAACGCAAATCAAATGTGGCTAATCCAATTTGTCCATCACCAATGATCATAATTATCCATTTCGAATCCCTAAAAACATTCACATAAAATCTATCATTTATACCTTCAGCAGGCAACATGCATAACTTATAATAATAGCAGTGGCTGTAATCGGATATCCCAATATGATATAAATAATCATTACATAAATGCTACACCACTCTATCATGTCATAACGACCTATACAAATAGACTTATTGCTTACTGCTAAATAGTTGGCCCTATTGCTAATGATGTATATACAATAATTAACTGTTCATAGCGACCTAAATAGTTGGTCCTATTCCAGTGACGTATCATGATGATGATGTTATGAATATTCAAGACTGGGGATGTGACCCAAAACATACTTGACCCGCACAGTGTCAAAAGGTCATCTGTAAATATTTACCTGGGTACCAAAAGGTAGCCATGGGGTTCGTGGGTAGATAGTCCACAAATCGCATATTTACAATATGGTCTGTAATAAACAACTGTTCATTAAAATTTCTAAACGTTCTATAAGTTATAGTTTTATTAGTTTGTTTATATTCAGAGAATGTATTCATCCTGTTTATCAATGTAAAGTAACAATGATAGTGATCGCTTATGGCACATTGTTTTACATTAACATTTTTAATTACATCAGGCCTATTGCTGTACACATGATCAGTTATGGTTGCTGTTGATTTGGTTTCCCTCGTTGGTACTCTAACTAGCTGTTCTAATGAGTATAGAGTAAGGCTTTGGAACCATTCCTCATGAACTTGGTTAGCATAATCAATACTAAAGTCGCCTGAAATTATCAATCCTCTGCCATCGAGTTCGGATTTATCTAGTATAGTGTTTCTTCGAGTTTATTTGGTGAGTACACGGGCGAGTCAGGGGCGGTAGAAATAACCATATAGGAATGGTTTGGCATTGTTGAGTTTTATTTCTGGCCAGATACATTCTATTTCACTCACCTCAAGATCAATGGGTGTGTGGGTAGGGCTGCCAGCAGCTTTGATATTTACATAGATATATGACACTGGTGCTTTTGCATATGTATAATTAGACAGTCTACAGACTCCAATTCGGAAAAACAAAAACATGCACAACAGCCACTTCAACCATATTTACACAAGGACCGGCGTCTTTAAATTCAGCTTTATTCACAGTATGATACAGGATTGGAACAAACTATTACAGGATCTTCTAAGCAGTTAAACATAAAAACCCATAAACTTTATTTGACGTTTATCAAATGTCAAACGACGCATAACGAACTGAAATTTAAGAAATATAGAAACATGTTGGATCAAATAACAAGAACAGCCAAAAAAGGCCTATTACCACAACAAATTTGAACAATGTAATGGAAGAATGATATAAATGAAACATGGAAAATAATTAAATGACTTTTGAATAAAAACAATGGTAAATCACAACAAACACAGTTTCTTTATAGCAACAAAATAATAACTGATGACTTCTAAATTGCAACAGGATTCAATGATTATTTTGTTAATAAAGGTCCACCACTTTCAGATAAAAATCAAATCATGACCCTATAGCAAATATGGTGATTACCTCACCGGCAACTATCAATCTTCGTTTTTCGCTAACCCAGTTAGGAATAGAAAACTTTTTAACATTCTTAAAAAAAATAAACCCTGCAAAAAGTGCTGGCCTCGATGGATTTATGTGGAGTATTTTCAAACACTGCACCTTAGACCTACTAATACTCCTCAACCTAATCTATCAATCACGCAAGGCATATTTCCATCAAAACTAAAATCAACACAAGAAACATCTATATACATACTTGGATACTTGGTGAGTTAGCTGTCTTCGCCAAGGGGCACAGCTCTCAGTTTTCTTTTGAATACTTCCACAGTAGGTGCGCATATGACAGATTCTAGTAGATTATTCCAATCATCAACTAATCTGGCTGGACATTTTTTTAGCTAGATCTGTGTTGCATCGTTGTTTAAACTGTTTGGACGAATGTCCTCGTAGGTCCCTTAGAGGTCACTGAAAGATTATTGCTGCATCTGTGGCATAATAGCCATTACAGTATTTGTAGGTCTCGATGAGATCTGTACGCCTTCTTCCGTCCTTCAGTGTAGTGGTAGGGATTTCGTTGCACAGTTTAGAGCACAGTTTCTGTGCCTTTGCTAATGGTTGTTTACCTTTGACCAGATGTGGATTCCAAACTATAGATCCATATTCTAGTGAAGGTCTAACGATGGAGTTGAATAATGTTGTGATTATATTTGGTTATCTGTTGTTGAAGCATCTTTTGATCATTCCGATTTTCTGCTTGGCTTTGTTTACTCTGGTTGTAATATGTGGGCATGGTGACTAAAACACATAAGTCTCTCTGTTCCATTTCCTCTTTTAACTAATGTCCATTGAGTGTGTACAAAAAATTTATGGATGATCTGATTCTTAGGATAATACATTTTTCAGTGTTGAACCTCATTAGCTATACTTTAGACCAAGCAGTGAGTGAGTTTAGGTAATTTTGGAGGGATTCGCAGTCACTTTCATCATTGATTATGTGGTAGAGCTTGGTGTCATCTGCAAAGAGCTTGACCATTGACTTTACAGAGTCTGGAAGGATATTAACGAATAGCAGGAAAACATAGAACCCTGTGGTACACCGCTTGTAATGGGCTTCCAGTCTAAATTTCCATTTCTTAAAATGACGCGTTGCCGTCTATGAGATATGAAAGATTTGATCCATAGTACAATGTGTTCCTTTATTCCTAGATTTTGACTTTTATGTACGAGGCGTGCATGTAGAACTGTATCAAATGCTTTGCTGAAATCTAAAAAAATTGCATCAGTTTGTTTTTTGTCATCGTAAGCCGAGATCCAATATGACATGCACTTGGTGGGTTACATGATACAAGAGCATTTTTTCTGAAAGCCATGCTGATGGCAAGATATTAGCTGATTATCGTTGACAAATCTTTCCATTAGCTTGCATATTTGGCTGGTTAAAGCTATGGGCCGATAATTATTAGGTGAGAGCCGAAATCCCGTTTTGAATAGTGGTGTCACATTTGCATCCCTCCAGTCTTGTGGGATGGCACCAGATCGTAAAGCTAAGTTGAAGATATTTGTAAGTGGTACAGGAAATTCCTAAACTTCACGAAGTGCATCCATGTGGATGCCATCCGGCTCTACTGCTTTATTTCTTTTCAGCTTACTGAGCGTGTGCCGGACCTGTTCTACTGAGATATTCGTGTTGTACACGCAGCTGCTGATATACTTAGATATTGTTGGGAGAGGACATGATTCATCTATCTCTTGGCTAAGAACTGATATGAAGAAATCGATAAGTAGATTTGCTTTTTTACTGTCATCTGTGATACGATTGCCATTCGATTATAGTGTGTCTACTGTCACTGATGACCTTGTGAAATGTCTGCAGTAGTTGTAAAAAGGTTTTATACAAAGCAAAGGATTCATCTAACATCACAAACTATAGACCTGTCTCAATACTTCCACTTTTCTGCAAAATTAATGGAATGAAGTATCTATAATCTGCTTATTAGCTATTTAGACAAAAAGTCAATCCTGTATACATCACAATACAGGTTTCGTGAAAGACATTTAACAATGCTAGCACTAATTGAAATGACAGATAAAATAATTGATTCAATTAAAAAGAAAAATCACATAATAGGCATTTTTGTGGACCTTTCGAAAGCTTTCGACACGATCTACCACTCTATTTTACTATAAAAAATTACCTACTATGGAATTCGACGAGAGAACACAATGCGTGCAATTTAATGTAACCTGCTCTGAAAAAGACTAACTTACGGTGTTCATCACGGATCCATCCTTGCACCTCTGCTCTTCCTCTTATATATGAATGATCTGCCCAAAATATGCAAAAACATGTCACTAATACTGTTTGCTGATGACACCAATGCATTTTGCTCTGACATAGATATAATTACTTTATACAAAAACGTAAATGAGGAAATGGAAGAAATTACTAACTGGTTTTCATTAAATAAGCTGTCATTAAATGTGGATAAAACAAACTATATGTTATTTTCAAAATCTAGAGAACAAATAAATATAGATATTCCGAAAATTTATAACAACAGAAAAGAAAATGAAGAGCAAACAAAATCATTCAAGAAAGCAATAAATGATTACTTAATTAACACATATAAGTACTACTACCCACAACAACAACAACAACAACAACAACAACAACAACAAAACTAATTTAACTGGGTGCTGTTGCTGCTAACAGCGCCCAGTCAAATTAGTTTCAACATATTCAACAGCATTTTATTGATGGCAGTCTATATGGAACCCTTTGTGGCGTAATAATTGTGATATCATCATACATGCGCTGAGCTAATTATGGACGTCACACGAGGTCAGATGAAGGATGGATACTCTGGAAAAGGTGAATTACAGTACAGCTCGGGATGACTTGACATGTTTCCAAAGAAAAACAGTAACTTGCTGTTGGAATAATTTTGAACACGATGTGAGAAGTGTTCTCTTGTGTATTTTGAATGTGCGTAGATTGGGAGACATTGCTGCCTATGGCAACAATGGCTTCCAATTCAATTATGTTCAGCACATTCAACAGAATGTTTGTATTTTACTGTGGAGATGTGCGGGTTATTGTTGGGATGTGCTGTATAATCAAAGTCAACCAAAAATATAAATGTTTATTTGTTGCATTCTATCATCACTACAGCTACTAGTACTATTTAGACATGTATTCATTTTTTTTATTTAACTTGTCCACGTCTTGTGATTGTATGCTACTTAGCTCTCCGGTTCGTTTGTAGTTAATATATAACATACATAATTGGAATTAATTAAAATAATAGAACATATTCCTAACTTAGATACATATATATATATATATATATATATATATATATATATATTTTTATTTTATTGACGCACTGGCAACATGCGGCTTCAATTTCCATGTGCTAACTTAGCTGACAGTCATGCACCCATTAGTTTAATTTGTTGATCATCATCTCCCAGTCGGGGGATCAAACCGCCATTCTGCAACTCCACATAGCATTAGCAACCAGACATCTTTCCACTGGACCACCACACCAAGACTAAAAGTCAAGGATTGGCCGACCAGCTTTCACATGTCTGATATACTGACACACTGACGATTCATATGGGGCTATCTGTGGATGCACCTGCCACAATTCAATCCTAGGCTTTTACGCCTATTGTACTCTGACTCCAGCACGGCTCTGGCAGTATATGTATTTTTTTATTTTATTGACGCACTGGCAACGTGCGGCTTCAATTTCCATGTGCTAACTTAGCCGACAGTCATGCACCCATTAGTTTAATTTGTTGATCACCATCTCCCAGTCGGGCGATCGAACCGCCATTCTGCAACTCCACATAGCATCAGCAACCAGACATCTTTCCACTGGACTGTATGTATGTATTTTTATTTTATTGATGCACTGGCAACGTGCGGCTTCAATTTCCATGTGCTAACTTAGCCGACAGTGATGCACCCGTTAGTTTAATTTGTTGATCACCATCTCCCGGTCGGGGGATCGAACCGCCAATCTGCAACTCCGCATAGCATCAGCAACCAGGCATCTTTCCACTGGACCACCACACCAAGACTAAAAGTCAAGGATTGGCCGACCAGCTTTCACATGTCTGATATACTGACACACTGACGATTCATATGGGGCTATCTGTGGATGCACCTGCCACAATTCAATCCTAGGCTTTTACGCCTATTGTACTCTGACTCCAGCACGGCTCTGGCAGTATATGTATTTTTTTATTTTATTGACGCACTGGCAACGTGCGGCTTCAATTTCCATGTGCTAACTTAGCCGACAGTCATGCACCCATTAGTTTAATTTGTTGATCACCTTCTCCCAGTCGGGCGATCGAACCGCCATTCTGCAACTCCGCATAGCATCAGCAACCAGACATCTTTCCACTGGACAGTATGTATGTATGTATGTATGTATGTATTTTTTTATTATTTTTTTATTTTATTTTATTGACGCACTGGCAATGCGCAGCGAAAATAATGTCCTTTGGATGTATCGCCATAACTAATCGAGATCAAGGTCAAAATCTGTAATTTATCTTAACCTCCTTTATAGGAGAACCGTCTAGGCTGTGATATCTCTAACTCTCACTGACGTATGCTGTACTATTTTATTTATTTATTTATTATTTATCATCACATGCCATCACCATTTACCACATCGGGACGTCACTGAGGTCAGAGATGACAACTTCAATGTAGTGTGAGTCCATGCCATCAGCCATGCCACTCAGCCGTAGCCGCGATCAGGTAGTGTCCATCATCTGCATGCTTTAGACTTGAGCCTACATGTCTGACAACTGACTTTCCTATCAGAGCATATTCTCAATTGAGCTCCCAATACTGGGATGTTCCCAATGGCACAGACACCACATGGGATGTGACCGTCGGCTTTACATTCCCTCTGAAGGGGTACTGCACATGTCTTTACACCTATCCACATGCCTAAGTGTGGGATCGAAACCGTAGCATTTGGATTCGATTCTCGCGGCAGAGGGGAATGCTCTAGACATCTGAGCTATGCAGCCCTGGATAATTTTGATAAAGTCTTCTTGGCGAAACATGCAAAGGACATTATTTCGAGGTAATATGATTGAGCCCTATTAGTCCACATCCAACCTATAACCTCATCTGCAACAAGCCAGGTGAGGTGTGCTTGTCCTACCAGCACCACCAGCCTACACACAACTCTTGTAAAAGTGTAACCGTTCCGGTAAGGTGGGCATGTCCTACCATTCTAGTAAGCTAATTATGCGTGTCAGCCTTACCAGCCCCAACAGGTTGCTAGGTGAGTACTTGCTGTATTAATGTTCTAGGTTTAGTATCAAGTACCAGGCAACATACTGTGTATACCTTGTGCATAAACAGTTAGGCCAGGTGGGTGTGTCCTACCAACTATAAATAACCCCCTCATAATACCATTCTAGTAAGATGCATCCCAATTATGTGTCAGCTTTACCAGCGCCAAAGGGTCACTAGGTGAGTCTTGCTGTACTAATGCTTTAAGTTTATTAATAGGTACCAGCCAACATATTGTATATAACTATATATCTCCACACATATTCATCCAGGCCAGGTGGGCGTGCCCTACCAACCATATGAGGCTAATACGCACTGACAAGGTGGGTCTACCCTACCATTCAAGCAAGCTTGCAAGGCGGGTCAGGCCTTTCATCCATACGATGTAAATATGTATATCTAGGTAATCTAGGTAATATATTGAGCGAAGGTAGTTAAACCTCTATCCTCAGCTCTGTTCCTTTACAAATTGCTGAAGGCTTCCAGTTCGTGGAAGCTATTTACAGTTTAAATTGATCTAAAAAATAATAAGAATATATACCTATATATTCCAATTCCTTGACAGGATAATACTAATAATTGTTTGTTTTTAAATCTTTTGTTCTTGAGATATGTTGTGTCAAGTGACAGATATCCTGATGAGATATGTTGTGTCAAGTGACAGATATCCTGCTGTAAGGCACGGTATGCTGCCTACAGCGAGGATAGCCTAACAGGCTATGGCATAACTCAAATGTTCTAATTATTTAGTTGTTTATCGAGTACTGTTAGCCATTATAGTCATTAGTGAGTTGGATATATTGTGTATGTAATCTAGTATTTGTGTTTATCTAGTCCTCTTCTATTGTGATAATTGCTGATCCATGAGTTCCTATTATTTGTTGTGTGTAGTCGTAAAGTGCCTCTTGGTTTTGCCATATTCTTTCAAGCCGTTTCTCAAATGTCTTAACTGTAGATGCTGAAATCAATGAGTCTGGTAAACTGTTCCATAGCTTGTATACCCTTAATGAGATGAAATTCTTCCAGAAGTTTGTCCTCCCTCTATTCTGGTGGTGACCACGAGTTACTAAGCCCTCTTGTGAAACAGGGAGGGAATCTCAGGGTCATAGCGCCCTGTTAGCATCTTAAATGTCTCGATCATCTTCCCCCTTGTTCGTCTGTACACCATTGTTTGTAGCCTCAATACCCGTAGACGATCACTACATGAGAGGTCTTTTAGTGAGGGTACCAGCTTATAGCTGCTCGGAGCTGGACACACTATGTGGCGCTTATATGCTTCTTCATGTGTGGGTGCCATACTGAGTTTCCATACTCGAGGTATATTGTACACTTGAAAAATCTTGTCGGAGCGATGTGGGATTTCCCTACCAGCTCTTCAAGCCACATCATGAAGAACCTGAGGTTCCTGCACTCCAATAAGGTGGATCTGTCCTATCAGTTCAAAGATGTATATATGTACACTTGTGAATTGTACACACCACAGCAACCCTAAAAAGAAGAAATATCAGAAACTCAACCATTATCCGCACATTGACCAACCAACCGCAGTAAGGTGAGAACAATTTTAGATTGGAAATAGGCCCAGCAGGGCCTCCAACGTTGCAACAGATGATTCCCATGTGTGTGTTAATTGTCTACTGTCTTAAATGTATAATGTAGATATTATATTATTTTCATCCACGATCCAACTATCACTGAATTATATGTTTGTTATGGGGTCCACCGCTGTATAGGCTCAATTCAATTCAATTCAAATATTTTTTATTTTATAGTAGCATTTCACATTTATATTACATAGGACAGGTAGTCCATCAAAGGCAAAGCCTATGTGGTGATGGACCCCTAGCATATATTAGACAACGAGACAATACAACATTTAATTACTGTACATATTACAAATAACAACATTGCAACACCACACGTAACGTACACAAAAACATAATTACGTTACTAGTAGTTAATTATAATAATATAAGAAGATATATATATATCTTTTTTTCTTTTTTCCCCACTTGCACCCACAGTATATATGCATTATTTAAAAATCTTTAACATGGGGGGGGGGGGGGCGTTCATCGAGTTTAAAACAGTGATCCAGAATGTGATGTACTATTATTATTATTATTATTATTATTATTATTATTAATTTATTATTATTGATACTAATATAGTGTATGATGAGCCATAATGTATGTTGAGCCATGATGGTAGTGATGATCTTCCTAAAATTAATGAGATTGGTAAATCCATCAGACCTCCACAGCCATACTCCCTCCTCATGTGTTCTTCTAAAGGGGTCTACCTATAGGTGATAAACCCTTTCCCTGATGAGTATCCTATATATCGCTTAAGTCCAGAGGCAACAATTTATGGAAACTGTTGAATATTTTGAAATTATTCCAACTGGAAGCTGACAGATGAACAATACAAACATTAAATTACATGTTTCGAAGGATCAAGCTATTGCACATTACAAATATAAATATATAAATAATAGATGACTTTGGTTACTATAAAAATACATACATACATCCTTCCATTTACATCCACAGCATTATTATGCAGCTAACAATATGATTCCAGTCAGACCAAATTCAAAATGCCCCACAGAACTAGATGTGTATTATACGCAATGAACTTTGTCAAGGACTCATCAGCGAAAGAGTTAGTAGGCTTCTATAATAATTGTCTTGAGGTTCTTTTTGTACGATTTTTTGGTGATAATCTGTGTGCGGATGTCTGTTTCTGTGTTGTTCCATAGATGTATTGCTTTTGTTGATGGCTTTTGTCTGGAAGCTTCTGTGTGGCAGAAGGTTGTATGCTGATTTTTTCGTGATCGTATGTTATGTGAGTGTATGTCTTCATTATTCTTGAAGCGGTTTAATAATGGGGTTGGTAGATTATTGTTATAGAAGTCTCTGAGGACGGAGTATAGGTGGGGCTTTCCTATGTCTTCAAACTTTAATAGTTTAAAATATCTTTATAGCGTTTTTCTGAAGTGTCTTTAATTTTTTTAGTTTTGATTATTAATTGTTATGTATTCATTATTTGCACATAGATTTATCCTGGGCTATTCAATGGCTAGACAGGAACTACCCATGCAAGCTACATCAGGCTATATGCATCAGGATCAGGAATGCGTAATAGCATACTAGGCATACAGAGTGATTCATGTTTGTTACTTAGTACTGGATGAGTCGAATATATAGTCGCTATAAATGACATCCCACTCCTATTCAGGCTTTAAAATACATATTTAAGACTATTGCAATATACTAGTAATCAGTACTTGAATTCTAGCTAAATTCTCAGTCACTAAAACCTAGAATGAACGTTTAAACAGATCTCAATAGTTAGGCCACATGTTCTGACACCAACACAACATATCTTGTGTTAAGGTCTCGCAATATCTTGGACCAAATACTGAGTTATTTTAAAACCAAAATCTTCCAAATGTTTTGTAAACTCTTCACGTGAAGGCTTAGCTTCTACTTGTCTGTCACCGTTTGTAGGTGTGACACTGTTTATGGGTGTGATCTGTTGTTGACGTTTTATGACTGACTGATCACCAACTGAAAGTGGAACATTCATATATGTAGTAGGTTCTGGTTCAGTTTCATTATTGTCATCTACCGGTTCGAAACCGTGATCTGGAACATCTGGTTGCACATATTTCTTAATGTGTGATGAATTACGTTTATATTGTACACCATTTTGTGATTCAATAACAACTTGGTTGCCATTTTTTTGAGTGACTGTGTACGGCATGGATTCATATGTTGGGGTTATCTTATTATATTTCCATTGTTGCAATAACACTTTCTCATCAGGTGAAATACTACATTCCTGTGCACCGCTACGAATATCAGAATACGCCGTAGCTTGTGCTTTCCGGTTCAAGTCACGTTCGCGCATCTTATCACGTTCACATTCCGATTCCCGTATTTCCTTCTCGGTTTTCCTAGAATTGAACAAGTTATATTCCGGTATTTTGGTATGAATCTTCCTGCCGAATAATAATTCTGCTGGACTTATCCCTGTCATCGAATGGTTTGTACTTCTGTACACTAATAAATGTGTATTTAATTCTCTCCTCCAATCCTGACCTTCTACTTGTGACACTTTTATTGCTTTCAACAGTGTTCGATTTGCATGTTCAACCTCTCCATTAGCTTGAGGCCATAATGGAGTTACTATTCTGTGTCGAATACTGTTTACACGAAGAAAATCCTCGAATTCTGCTGATACTAAATTAGGTCCATTATCATTTGTCAACGAAATTGGTAATCCATGAACAGCAAATATGTTCTCCAAGTTAGCGATTATCTTATCTGAAGTGGTTGTTCTAAGCACTGCTACTTCTGGATATCTACTATAATAATCTGTCACAACAAGTACGTGTTCTCCACTTGGAAATGGCCCCATAAGGTCAATAGCAAGATCCTGCCATGGTCCATCTGACATTTCTGTACTAGATATAGGTTCAGGTTTCGATGGCTGAGGCACAACCTGACAGGCATGACATGACCTACATGCTCGTTCTACATCACTGTCAATACCTGGCCACCAGACTTTGCCTCGTAGACAACCTTTGGTCTTGACAATACCCATATGTCCCTCATGCAGGAGCTGTACTACACGTTTTCTCTAAGAAACTGGTATAACAATACATGTCTGTCTTAACACCATCTTACCGATAAATATCAATTCATCTTTGACTCCTTTATAGGCTAGAGGACAATCACTTGGATTTCCACTTCTTAGAAAGTGACGAACTGATTATAGTTCTATGCCATTTGCAGATTCGTGTTCTATTTCTGTTGCTGTCATAGCTGCTGGTACTGCACTAGTTGCTATGAAGTACACATAGTCATTTGCGACTGTAGATACACGGCACGGTTTCTGTGATACATTAACTTGTGTTAGTCTTGATAACACATCAGCAATGTTCAGGTGCCCTGGCTTATGCTTAACCATAAACGTCTAGGTTTGTAGCTGCATTAGCCATCTCTCAATTCGAATGGGAGGACGTGATTTAGCAGAGTATATTACTTCCAGTGGCTTATGGTCTGTAAATAGTTCAAATTATATGCCATACAGGTACATGTGGAGCCGTTCGCATGCCCATACTAATGATAATGCCTCTCGTTCTGTCTGTGAGTAACGCAGTTCTACATCACTAAGTGTCCTACTGGCCAAATATTTTGGACGAAATACACCATCTTACTTTTGGACAAGCACTGCACCAAGTCCTACTTGTGATGCATCTGCAATTATCTGAGTCACTGCTTTTTCACTTTTGTTGAAATAAGCTAGAGTAGCAGCATTTGCTAAGCTTGTTTTCAGGCTATCAAATGCCTTCTGTTGTTCAATGTTCCATTCAAATCTCACATTTTTCTTAGTGAGCCGACGCAAAGGTTCATATACTGTTGGTAAATCTGGAATGAACTTTGAACAGTATGTAACTAATCCCATGAATGATCGAATTTCTGATGCATTTTCTGGCTGCTTTGCATTCATAATCACTTCCACTTTCAAAATATCTGGTGCGATCCCATGTTTCGAAGTACACGCCCCATGAAAATCAGTTTAGACATATTGAATTTAGTCTTCTCCTTATTGAGAACAAGACCTTCGTCTCGTAACCGATTAAGCACTGCTTTGAGCTTGCTGTCGTGATCAGCTTTGTTCGAACCATACACAATGATGTCATCTGAGATATTGTGAACTCCTCCACAATCATGCAATACTTGTTGTATCACATGTTGATACATTTCAGGTGCTGAGGAAATTCCGAACATTAGTCTTTTGTACCTGTATAATCCAAGGTACGTTGTGAATGTTGTAATTTCCTGTGACGGTTCATCCAGTTCAATTTGATAGTAACCCATCTCCAAGTCAAGCTTACTGAACACAGAGCTATCATTCATGTCTTGAAGAATTTCAACCACTGTAGGAATTGGGTGCTGTTAGCGTTCGACTGCTAAATTTGCCTGTCTTATATCAAGACAAATTCTGATTTCACCCGATGGTTTTGGAACGATAACAATCAGTGAAACCAGCGAGGTGGTCCATCAGTTTTATCAATAATATCTAACTGTTCGAGTTCTCATATTTTATGTTCCACCTTTTTCAATAAGGCAAATGGAATTCTACGTGTTGGTTGTACAACTGGTTTCACTGTTTGGTTAATGTGCACAGTTAACTGGTAATCCTTAAGTTTTCCAGGACTGTTTATTAGTTCTGCATATGCACAATAAATGTTTTCAGCACTAGAGAATGTCTCATTATTAACAGTGTTAATTGTCTGCAATTTGACAATGTTTAATTCTGATGCTGTTTGGTAACTAAGAATGTTGCCTCTTCCAACACATATTAGAAGAATTACAGCTGAAGTCACGTTTTGTCCTATTTTAATGTCTGTGATGAACTCAACAGCTACATCCAGTGCTTTTCTGCTACCGTATGCATAAACATTTGTGTTAATTTTGGACACTTTAGTACTTTACATGTCTTCTCATCTATGATGTTAACGCTTGCACCAGTGTCTATCATAAAGCAAATGTTTTTGTTGTTTATTTGTGCAAAAGTTTCTGGTAGTTTGCCTAATTTATTTGAGTGCACATCAAAAACATAATCATCTTCAGAACTGTCATTTTGTTCTTTATATTTAAATTTGGTGGGGCCAGCTTTGCTCTCCGCTACTTCATTATCAGCTGACATTAACCCATATTGGTTGTCAACATTGTTTATTGTTTTATCACATTTCAGCCTAGTTTTACATCTCGCCGCATAATGTCCGATCTTACTACATTTCCTACATGTAGCATTTCGAGCAGGGCATTTCATATCACTTGTGATATGCGAACTTCCTCCACAATTGTAACACGATCTGGCGTCTGTAACTGATTTACTGCTATCCGGCGATTTAATTTGGCTTGGCTTGAACAGTGAGGATTTTCTCTTCGGCTTTGTTCGGATAGTTGCTGTAATCGAGTTACAAACGGGTCTACAGTTTTATCTGTTGTCTGTTCGGCCTTCCAAAACACATGTCTTTCAAATGGAATGTTCGATTTTGGCTGGAAATAATTATTTAACACAGTTAATGCCATTTCGTAATCGTTATCCTCTCCAATGTCATCAAATGTGAAAAATATCTCCTGAACGTCTGGTCCAGCATGGTGTAGGAGCATGGCACGTTTCTGTTCAGCATCCGTCACACCTTTGGCCTTGACAATGATCGAGGTCTGCAAGTGTATGTATGGTATATACGACACCAAGAGCGACTTACTGATTACAGACCCTCTCTCAAGAACTCGAGGGCACTCCATGAAATTAAAGAAGACCTACAGCAGAACATCACTCAGACAGAACTTCTTTGCATCACGGGTTGTAGACAACTGGAATGCATTGCCACAGCATGTCATATCAGCACCATCTCTGAACAGTTTTAAGTCACGATTGGACAGGCAATGGGTCCAATATATGCTTGATATCTAGAAATGTCCCTGTTAGTAAGGGTTGGAGTGGAACCGCACCACCCTTGTATGTAGACTATTTACTGTAAATTGTATTATAGGACAAGGTTTGTTAAGGTTTGGTTTGAATTCACACCAGCCTACACGTAAGTTACCTAAGAATAATCTATTAATTTAATCGCATCTGTACAATATACATATTTAGATTTGTCATGGGGAATGGTGTGAAATCACACCTTCCATAGATACTGTATAGCTTATAAGTATTTGGGAAAGGTGTGAAATTACACCTTCCAAAAACCACTGCATATCGTATGCATAAAAGATATAATAGATCGAGGATAAGTGTGAAATTACACCTTTAATATACTTGTATATGTAGGAGTATATATACAACAGTTTGAGGAAAGGTATAAAATTACATCTTCCATATGTACTATGTAAAGTGTATGATTTGGAAAGGTGTGAAATTGCACCTTCCATAAATCATGGTAGAACGTATATGACCTAGGAAAGGTGTGAAAGTACACCTCCATATATACAAGTGTGTGTATATAGATTTAGCAATTTCAGGAAAGGTGTAAAATTACACCTTCGGTAATTTTTTTTGTATAAAGTACATGATTGGAGAAAGGTGTAAAATCACACTTTCATGCATATGTATTATATATATACAGTTTTGGGAAGGGTGTAAAATTAGAAATCGTATAAAATATATGATAGGGGAATGGTGTAAAACTACACCTTCCATATGTGTAAGTGAATACATATATTTACGTGTATATACTGACATGATATTAACAGTTCTGGGAAAGGTGTGAGATTGCACCTTTCTTCTTGAACAAGTAAATTATTAGTATATGTTTTTCCACATCACATTGACCCGCTTGACTTCTGAGTCTTTTGGCAGAACATGATGTTCTACAGGTTTGCAGGACTTTCGGCATGTGGGTTGCTTTAAAGATAGTTTGACTGACGGTCAAATTGTTTCCTAAGTGCCCTACAATGCCTCAAGATCACCGAAAATTATATAACAAACACATACTACTGTCTGGCTGCATGCGAAAGCATAACAGCCTCCTGATATATTCCGGAACTAAGTTAGGTCAGTTTGTAATATATGTATATGTATTCATAGTTGACACTGTATAAATGTGTACAAAGTATAAATCTATAAGCATATAACATATAACAATAGTATTGTCAAGTTGTAGATTAGTTGCACGTACACTGCCTGCGAAAACTTGAAAGCTAGGAATGGCTGACAGGCCAACGGCCTATTACCCATACAGCCGAAATTGATATGATATGATATGATATGCTATGATATATGACATACAGTTCAAAACTGCGCCTCCATTTAATCCATTTGATACCCATTGGGTGGGGTTACCTATACTGTCAAACTGCGGAATTCCCGACATTTCTAAGCCATATTAACTTTTTAACACTTTTCAGACTAATTTATTTAAAACTTATTTATTTACACATTTTTGGACTTAGTTTTTACATTATTTGCTCTATACAGATTAAACACCTTAACAACTGAATTAATCAACAGCTGAAAGTTACACGGATTGAACACATTTCTTACTGAATTTTTATTTTACTTCTGCAACTTAAAGGTCTACGCGTTTTCAAAACAGTTTCACACATCTTTATTTATTTTATTTTAAAAACGCTGACTTTTGTGACTGACACTGTTACAGCTAAAATTCAGATTAGAGCAATATCAGAAGTACTTTTTAACACAGTTTAACACAGTTTACTCTGCTTAACGTTTTGAAACAATTTACACAGTTTAACACTTAACACTCTTAATCACTCACCACCATTGCTATGTACTCATTATTTGTACATGGATTTAACCTGTCTTACGGGAACTGCCCCATACACGCTACATCAGGCTATATGCATGCATCAGCATCAGTAATGCGTAATATGATACTAGGTATACAGGGTGATTCATATTCGTTACTTAGTACTGGGTGACTCGAATATAAAGTCGGCATATATGACATCAAGTGTAAGTCCAAATAGTGATGTGATTTGCGGTAATATTAGCATGCTCTATAGCATTTTATAAGGTGTTTTGCTAAGTAGCTTTTAGGTCGACGCATAATACCAAAGTTCTTTGCAACCTTTGACGTTACAATTTGTATAGAAGAGGAGACTCGGATAGTGATGAATGCAGAAAATGAAAACAACAGCAATAAGTCAAACCACTGCCTCCACAAGTCAGCATGCAAACAAATGCTAGATACAGCAGGGTGTAACCATGAGTGTAGGCGGCATACTGCAGCTAACGCGGCGAACACACATCTGCACCACAGCATTTCCACAAATCAGTGTTAACCCTTGCAAATATGAGTTCAGAATTTTACATTTCAAATTAAAATAAAGACGATCTGTGTCCATTTTCCGCCAAATTTGCTGGAGGATGTTGCTGTTGTAGTAGTGAATCAGGTAATTGCTAGTTGATTAGTAATAAATGGTACCTTTAGCTGTGGTGTGGCGAGCTGGCCAGAAGAGAGGGAAGTTACTCCGCACTGCTTGCCATCCAGGATTCGTCTGCCAGTGCGCGTCCTGTTGCCTGACAACTGACTGCCTACAGGCGACTCGGCAATCTCCGGCAAAGTACGGAGCTAACGACTGTCATGCTAATGTATGGTAGTCCCGCTTTTCTAGGAGCACCACATTCTTCTCCGTCATATTTTAAGGCCTGGCTATGCCAGGAACATATAATGACCCTTATAATTTTGAGACACTAGAGGGTTGCGGTTTGTGAAGGCATAGATCTTAACAGAAAGAACAGGAAGAACTAATAGTCAAATAGTAATGACCATTGCGCGATCTGGATATGAAACCTATCTTGACTTTAAATGGAAATTGCCTTTGATCTTTACTGAGCAGATGATAACTATAGAGTAAATACACATGCAGAACCAAGGACATGTGCAGTATCACTCGGACCAGTGCAGCCAAGCCGCAAGGGATAAATGCACACAGTGTATAGTGGAGCAGAATGTAACGTTACTCAAGGGCCAATGCAGCCAAGCCTCAAGCGTCAGTTACACTCAAAGAAAGTGGAAACAACAATAAACCCATAAAATATATTCATATGAGTCCCCAGGAGAAATGGGAAGACAACACATGAAAAACAACTTCACAACCAGCATTTTCAAATGCTAGGGTCCCACAACCGATATTTTCAAATGCTAGGATCCCACATCCCCATGAGAAACACAACCATGACCATCCAATAATTAAAGCAGTCCATTGGCTTTTTAGAATTTTTTTTTAAAACCTGTATGAATAAGGTACAATATCCAAAAGTAAGAAAAGTATATACATGTACATGTATAACTTGTCCCTATATATAAACATGCTAAATCGCTAACTCAGCCGTGTTTTGGTATGCCCACCATTTATTATAGCCATATAGGTTATGAAAGGGTTGTCAAGGGAGGGACCAGATGAAGAGTTTGTCTGAATAAGTGACTTGAGCGTTGAGACTGAAAGGTTTTGAGTAAATGTGCTTCCAGGGCCTGTGTAACTGAGCCGCGGGAAGCTCATTCAATAATATTTAAACCTGAGTCTATGTATGAGTAATAATTACCCTGGACCTGTGTAACCGAGCCGCAGGGAAAATTCTGAAAATCATAAACATACAGCAATAACTATGTACATTTTATACAGGGCAGTTATCCCCCTCAATATAACTGGTAATCTTGAAATCTCCCAGGAAGACGCCTATGTCGTCTTCTCGGTAGCCCAATTACCAACTGGTCTTCTCCATTCTTTAATCCGCCTTGAATAATATCATCAGGATCAGCCTCGCCGTAAAGAATAGTTTCTTCCAATTTATCATAATTCTCCTCGCCATACTCTAAACTGTCTTTTAGATCACCCAATCCTTCTTCTCCATACAGAACTATGTCTTCAAGGTCCTCTAAATCTGTTAAGAATGTAACTTCCTGATCGGATGGTCCAGATACGTCCACTTCATTCTCACGACTAGAGACTGACTGAGAAGTAGAAGCAATTAGAGAATCGTCAGGAGCACCAGTTTCTACAGTTATTGAGAGGAGAGAATTCCGCATTCGTTGTAACCAAATTGGGAGCTCTCTGTCATGACAGGGTTTCAACCGATCGTGGTGGACTACTACCTCATGCCGTCTTCCTCTGATGCGGTATACAACATCTGACAAACACTCAGTAACAAGAAATGGACCAGTCCATGGAGGAGTTAGCTTTTTTTGACTGCCCAATTTTTGTTGTAGAGTTCACCAGATAGACAACATCACCACCATGGTATGAACGAACACTCAATCTAAGGTCAAGCTCACATTTTTGGTGTTTCTGAGACTCTCCTAAATTCTGTCATGCTATTTTATGAGCAAACTTCATGTATTCCTCTAATTCGTGCACATAGTTGCCACAGGACGGGAATGGTGGGTTTTGAGAGCCTGTACCAATCATAATATCGACTGGGTGCAAAATTTCTCTTCCCAGCCTAAGTTTATTGGCCGTAAAGTCGGTTTGCCTATTAATGGTAGAGCGCATGGTGGCAGTCAAGAAAGGGAGCTGTTTGTCCCAGTCTTTGTGATGATAAGTATCTTCAAGATAACACCTCATCATTTGTAGAATGCTGCAGTTCAAATGCTTTACTTGTCCATTCGCTGATGGGTGGTATGGAGTCGTCCAGGTCTTAGCAATTTCCAATACACGACATAAATTACGGAACAGTTTACCATAAAAATTACGACCTTGATCAGTATGCACCTGTAATGGACAACCAAACATGGCAATGAAATATTCAGCGAATACTTTGGCAATTAATTCAGCACCCTGATGAGGTATTGCGAAACATTCTACCCATTTGGTGAACTGATCAACAATCATGAGTATGTGACGGTTTCCAGCTCCAGATTCTACAAAAGGCCCCAAAATGTCCAAATGAACACATTCTAATGGATAACCAGCATGGAATTGTCCTAGAGATACTTTGGCTTTGATATTTGCTTTTTTATTAAGGCTACATGCACTGCAAGACTTCACATATTGTTTGCACTCCTTGGAACAGCCATACCATATAAAGCATTGCCTAAGCCTTGCCAGGGTCTTTTGCTGACCCATATGTCCAGCTGATTTAGGATCATGACAATTCCCTAAAACCTCCTTTTGAAGAGATTTTGGAACTAACAGGAGTTTCCGTGGCTGATCAACAGACTCCCAAAAGTTTTCTGGGCGTGGGTTCGAATCCCACTCCTGACACCAATTGTAGTGAATCAAGTAATTGCTAGTTGATTAGTAATAAATGGTACCTTTAGCTGTCATTTGGCGAGCTGGCCAGAAGAGAGGGAAGTTACTCCACACTGCTTGCCATCCAGGATTCGTCTGCCAGTGTGCGTCCTGTTGCCTGACAACCGACTGCCTACAGGTGACTCGGCAATCTCCGGCAATGTACGGAACTAACGATTGTCATGCTAATGTACGTTAGTCCCTCTTTTCTAGGAGCACCACACTGTCGTAGACAGCAACATCATCAACAAAATTGTTGCAAGATGTACACCAGTTTCTTTGTTATTGACACAGCAAAAGATGGAATATTGTCAGCAGAGTGGTAATGGTCAAAGTCTTAAACCAAATGGTTTTGAGGAGACTTAATTAAGCAAAAACAGTCTGATCGTTCAAGAATAATAATACAATAATACTACAGCATTTATATAGTGCCATATCTCGATAAACTAATATTCATAGGCGCTTGTGAATAGGTGAGACTTTAGTGTTTTCTTGAAATTTTCTATTGATTTGCATCTTCTTATAGCAAGAGGCAGTTTATTCCATAGTTTAGGGGCAACAACACTGACGGCTCTATCCCCACAGGAGCGCAAGTTTGATCGTGGGATGCAGAGCAATTGATGGTATTTAGACCAAAGTATGCAGCCTGGGTCATAGGGTGCTAGTTAACATGTCTTGCATGTATTCGGGGGCTCTATTGTGCATACATTTCCAGGTCAGGAGGAGAAGCGTAAACTCTATTCTCTGCCGGACTGGCAACCAGTGGAGATGTTTTAGAATTGGTGTTATATAGTCCCCCTTCCTGACCTTCATAATAATGTGAGGCGCAGCATTTTTAAGACCCTGCAGTTTATTCAGAGACTGTTCTGTAATACCGGAAAGAAGACTATTTCCATTGTCTGATCGTGACGTGATGAAGACATGTTTTAGTGTCTCTGTGCTTTGGTGTGTTAACACATTTCTGATGGAGTTGCTGTTGCGGAGATCGAAATATGCAGATTTACACACGGATCGTATATGTGCAGTCATGTGGATAGCCTGGTCAATAATAATACCTAGGTTTCTGGCGGACGTAGTTGCCGTGATATTACTGTCTACTAGTTGAACTTCCGCGGTGGAGAGTTTACTACCTTGTTGGTTTGTTGACATGACCAGGAACTCCGTTTTATATGGGTTGAGCTATAACTTGTTCCTGGTCATCCACAGACTAATATCAGAAACGCATTCTCTGACCTTTTGAAGAACAGAATCTTCCTGTGTAGGCACGCTAAGATTGAATGACGTACACAGCTGAGTATCATCAGCATACATATGCACATTAAGGTCATTAAGAACAAACTGGAAGTCGACTTCAAGGAAGGAACTTATGAATTGGATTCAACAGGCCATACTACAACAAAAACACTGAGGCAATAACAAGCCAATGGCTTATGCCTCGTAAAATGATGATGATGATGATGATGATATTGATGATGATGATGTGTTTCTCCCATGTGAGTTTGTATATCTTTCTCCCAGGCTCAGCCTTTGGTGGACTGCCTGTTGTGTAAATGTAAAATCTATGTGTTATATAAAAAGAAATAATTATGAATCTTGAATGATGATCATGATGATGATGAATTCCACGCGTCTGGCTACAATAATGTTACCGGGAACCTATATTCGGGGTCCGGAACCAGTCTGAATCCTGTAAGCTCATGTGTCAAATTTATGAACTTTTTTGTAAACAAATGCAGAATGTCGAAATCTAAAACACTGTTTTCATATTTCTCTAAGAGTCCTATAATCAAGAAGTCAAATAGCAGCCCAAATAAAGGGAACAAGAACGTGACAACGGAAAATAAATTATCCAGTAAGTAAATAACCATTCACGGAAATACATTACAATAATCACTGAAATGGCGGGAAATTAAATGTCGTTTTAACCACATTTCGTGGCAAACCGAAATCCCATAGTAAACCTATGGGAGCCATTGGGACGGGTTAGAATCAAGATATATCCTCAACTCCTTTATGAAAACATGCCTAATATGAAAATAGACGTTGCCTATAAGCTAACGAAGACGCCATTTATAGCTTAAATAAACGGGACGAATTTGTTTAGGGTCGAAATGTCCTACAAACGTATGCCCATGTATAGTACATTCGAGGCTAAGTTTTAATCATGTGTGGAGGGCATTCTGGTAAATACAGTCCATGATATTCACAACAATGCGTCTGCTCATGTCGGTGATATCCACCAGCATTGTTGCATCTTTTACCGGGGCCTGCACCATTAAATAGTTGCGCCAGTCCAATAACGTTATCAAATTTGTACCATTGTATCGCAGTGCTCTTTGGGCAAATGGAAACAAGCCCATAGTATATGATAAGTATAAGTATAAGTATGACGTCATAATGAAATGTTGTCCGCTAGAATTTTTAGATCGTGTTTATCCAGACATAAGCTACAAAAAACGGGAATTAATGCATGTCTGCAAGTAAATACATGAATGTACATTCCATCCGGGTGCAAATCGCGTGGTACCTGGCCTTAAATATCCTGCTATCAGCGCTAAATGTATGCGACATTGACAACAACGACTTTCTCCTTCGATCAATACTCACCATTCTGTTACTTCTGATATACAGCTGGCCCTGACAGCTGGCTCTAGGACTATAGACTTTGTGATAGCTAGTGCGTTTCTGCAAGGATATTTGGATTAATATGGATACCGCCAATGATAACCAGGTCGTATATTTCCTTATTATTCCATAGTTAAAAGACTTAGGTCTCTAAATTTCATGTGTGTCGCATGTTCCAATTTCTAAACCCAAAGAATATGGGACGTGTGTTAACAACGAAATATGCCGGATGATCGCCTTCTTTAAACCCCAACAGGCGATCGGCAGATATGAAAATAGGTGTTTACTACGGTATTTGTAGCACGAATATTGGCTGACGTCGTTCTCCATAAGATCCGAGCGGGTGACGTCACACCCGTGGTGCTCGGATGTTTATGTGAAGAAGATTTTTTTCATTAATTCGCGCATCTTATTCTGGGTGCTGCGTACTAAAATGGTACCAGAAAACTTTGGAATGTTCAAGTTTTGCGTGTTATCACGATCTGTTTGCAATGATCGGTGGTTTCAAAATTCTTGATTTAGATGTGTGGTCTGCGGTTTTACCGTGTGCTACAGCAGTTTGTTTACATTTTGTTGTTGCTTCACATATCGTTTTGGCTTTCGTTAGGAGTATAATTTATATTGATTGGTAAATATACCCCGAATGCTATGCGATATGATTCGTTGTTCCGTGATACATCCTGGAGGATCAATTTATGGGTGTATTTATGCCCGCTTCGTTCTTGTCGTCATAATCAATGCGATCTTTGCTGTAACATTGCGGGGTGGGGTGCGGAGGGTTACAGTTAATTTATGGTCAATTTATTGGAAAATGAATTGTCTGCCTTCCATCTTTGTCTCGTTCCGCTTGCTTATTGTAGGTTTGTGCTTATTTATAGTCCAAGCCAGCCCCGCCATCATGTGACGAGTGCCACAAGTTCGTCCGGGTCCTGGTTAAGGACCATGTCTGCTTTAGGTGTACCTCATGTAACCTTGATAGTAGGTGTAATGTGTGTGCAGTGTGGTCTGTTGATATGATGATGAAGTTCCTTGCCCAGAAGGATTTGACTGGGTCTGACATGGGGTCAAGCGGTCCGAAATTAAATCGTGAAGCATCCGGTTTGACCTCCGGCGTGGTTTGGTCCGGCTATGCAGGGATTTCTGCATAGCGTTCTGCCCACGCTGGTGTCGTCCCTGCTGCCGAAAGTTGTTGGGCTGTCTCCCCATGCATGGTACAGACCCTGTCCTGGGACAGGGTTCTGGACTGATCACCGAGGGAGCCATCTCGTACGGCCCCCTGGCAGTCCCGTCGGGCTCCGGCCTGACGGGTTCTGCCTCTCTGCAGCCACCTCCGGGTGGTCCAGTAGCGGTGGCCGGTCCGTCGGGCATGGGAGCCGTCCGCCAGGACGACTCTTCGGGGTCTGAAGATGAGGAGGAGAGGTTGCTGCGGCCTGTGATGCCACGGGTGGAGAATATGGAGGTCGATTCCGTCCTGGACGGAACCGTCCTCCATCTGTCTGGCTTGGCGCAAGCCAGGGCAGCGGCTCCACCCGTGGTTGAGGCCAATCTGGTACCGGGCACCGGTCCCGTGATGGTTGGGGTGATGCCAACCGACACGGTGCCGGGCCAGGCGTGGTACTCGCCTGGTCCGGCGGCCAGACGTGGGGTGCCGTTGGCGCCCGTGTCTGGCCATGGTTCCGTGTCCGCACGATTTTCCGTGCGGGCCTACTCCATGGACTGGTGTGTTCCATGGGGTGGCGGCGGAACCGTATGGTACCGGAGTTCCTGGCATGTCAGCCGCGGCTCCTAGCCGGGAGGCCGTGGCTGGTAGGTCCGTGAACGCGTCAACGGGTGACGTGTTCACGGGTGTGTCCTCCTCGGAAATAGACTGGTCTGAGGCTCTGGCTTGGCTAGCCAGGGTAGACCCGTCTGTGGTTTCGGCCATGGCTGAGGAGGATGCGCCCCATCCATCGGTTGCATCGATTAGGACGGGGATCTTGCCCGCAGCCCTGATCCAGTCCATTGGACTGGATCCACGGTTTATTGAGTTGCTAGAGGCTATTTATAGTAGCAACTCATGACCAAGGGCCAGCTCCCTGTGGTGTGGTACCATCGGTTACCAAGGATGACCGATGGGTTCTGGGTGTCCAGAGTGCTGGAGCGGGTGGCCCTGGTTCGGCACTGGTGGACAAATCCCAGGGACACCACGAGGAAGTCCTGTCCCTATGTGATGAGGGTGTGAAGGCAGCTATGAGTGCTGTCAACCATTCTTATCGCCTTCTTCAGTTGGTGTGGGCTGAAGCGGGGGCAGGCCACCCTGTGCCACCTGTGGGGCTTTCATGCGTCAATGACGGCCTGGTGCTGTCTATGGACGCACTGGCAAGGGTGCAGGCGCGTGTTACTAAGTCCAGGAGACAAATGGTTCTTGACCATATGCGTCCGGCTACGGCCGTCCGGGAGCGTCTTCTTGGGACGCCCCTGACAGGTCCTAGCATCTTCGGTGGCCAGGCGCGGGGCCATCTTAGAGGACACGGCTAGCATTGTGCAGAATCGGTTGGCGGTGAACTTACAGCTAGAGCTGGTGCGGCAAGCACACGCACTAGGGGCTGTAGGGAAGCCGTTGACTGTACAACCTTCCAAGAAGCAGAAGAAGCATAAAGGCAAGGCGAAAGCTAAGCCTAGTGCGGCTGCTGCTTCGTCTGGCTTTTCTCAGCCGCCGCTGGCGAAGAAAGCCAGGAAGGTTGTGGAGGCCCCTACCCTCCCCAATGTTGCTCCTGATCGCCCTAGAGGCGGGAAGGGCAAGGGGAAGGGTAAGGGCGGAAAGAAGGGAGCGGATCGTACCTGAGGGTACGAGAGCTCCCTTCGTATCCGCCTGGACCGCACCTGTGCGACAGGAACAGCGGTGCCAGTTAGACCAGCCGAGCCAAGACCGAAATGGTTCTCTCTCTCGTTAAGAGAGAGGGGGGGGGAGCGGACCGCGAGCCGGACAACCCTGTTAGGCGTCGAGGCATCTATAGTGGGTGGAAGGCTCATGCGTTTCGTCGAGGCTTGGCGAGGTGTAACGTCAGACAGTCTGGTCCTGGGATGGTTATACCAGGGATACATGCCGGAGTGGTGGGACTTTCCGCCACAGAATCTGTCTTTGGCACCTGTCTGGACACCCGTACCAAGGGAACCAGACAAGTTAGAAGCCATTCAAAACGAAGTGTCAGGTTTGCTTCTGAAGGGAGCAATAAAACCAGCAAACCAGAACACTCCAGGCTTCTATTCAAATATGTTCCTTGTCCCCAAGAGCACAGGGGGATGGAGACCTGTACTCAATCTCAGGCCATTAAATTGGTTTATCCATACGCCTCGGTTCCTGATGGAAAACCGAGGTCGGTAATGGCAGGATTGAGGAAGGGAATGTGGTGTGTGTCGATCGATCTGAAAGATGCATATTTCCACATTCCAATGAACAGGAGTTGTCACAGGTTTCTGAGATTTGTGTTTCAGAATCAAGTATGGGAGTTTATTGTCCTCCCGTTTGGCCTGTCGACAGCTCCAAGGGTTTTCACAAGAGTGGTCCATGCGGTGACAGCGTTTCTCAGAAAAGAGAACGTGGCGCTACACACCTACATAGACGATTGGCTGATCAAAGCAGATACGGCAGCCAGGTTAGAGGTGGCTACTGCTCTGACTCTGAAGTTACTTTCAGATCTAGGCTGGATAGTCAACAAGGAGAAATCTGAGTTGACACCCACTCAACATTTCGTTTATTTATGGATGCGATTCGATCTTCAGGAGGGCAGGGTTTACCCGTCAGAGCCCAGAGTGGTGTCTCTGTTGGCCATCCTCAAGAGTTTTCGAGTGGGAAACCACATTCAGGCGAGGCGGTTTCTTCAGCTGCTTGGCATGATGGTCTCCATGGAGCAGGTGATCCCGTACGCTGCTCTAATGCGAAGACCTATCCAGTTGTATCTGATGTCTCTGTGGAAACAGAGAACAGAACAGAACCCCTGTCAAAACTGGTGCCAGTTTTGGAGCCAATAATGTTGCATCTTGTATGGTGGAAAAAGCATCAGAATCTCCTAGTAGGGGTTTCGCTGCACCTACCCAACCCCCAGCTGTCCGTGTACACGGATGCATCGCTGGAGGGGGTGGGGGGCCTGCCTGGGAGAACACCAGGTATCGGGCACATGGACTCTCCAGGAGAGCCAGCTGTATATCAATCTGTTGGAAATTCAGGAGGAGTACAAGACTTGTTGTTACTGAATATTGAACAATTATCCTCCCCTCCCCCAACAATATATATATATATATATATATATATATATATATATATATCAGGGCTACAGAAACAGAATTTTCACACCCGGACATGCCACTTCGGAGGGTGGGGGTTGTGGGGTGTGTGAGAGAAAATGCATGATGTAATACATGCAAAACATTTTTTCGTCGAACGAAAATTGGTACCGTACTGTATAGCTCTCATTAGTAACCGCGGCTTCTAATAAGACAAGGGCTGTAAATTCTTTAAATCAAAGCCTCTGAGAAAGGGGTGTGGTGGGGTGTGGGGGGGGTGTGTGTGTGGCGAATCTATTAGGTATATTTCAAGAAAAAAATAAAAAATCATACAAAAAAATAATACAAAATTAGAACACATTGCAAACTTCCTGCTGCCATCTTACACCTTACCATCTTATGCCAATGCTTAATGTATACCTTATATCCATCATCGCAGGAGTGAAATTATTAATTGGGACCACCCAAATATTGTGTATATTTTAATAAACATTGTTTATTTCATCAAAATTAATCCAAAGTTTGAAATAAAATGGTGTCGAGAAAAAATAAAAACCACGTGGACGAGTTTAAGTTGTTACCCGAGTAGCGTTAAGACGCTAATATTATTACCCGGTTAGAGACTTGCGCAATCCACAAATAGGAGGGGAGAAGCCCTAGTGTAGCTACGAGAGTGACAGCATAAACTCGTCTTATAGCTGATTAATACTCGGTAGAAGGTAATGTAACCAAGTCAGCCAGGACGAAATCGCCAAAGTGAACAAAAATCTTGCCAGTAAATATACTGCCGAATACATTTACTGATTAGGTAATAGTGAATTTATTGCTCAAATTGTTTTAAAAACATTATCTTCTGTATATATTTATTATTAATTTGCCATATTAGCATTTGTGACGTTGCAAAATCTGTTTATTTGAGAGGTCGCCTTCCAGTCCAGATAAAGTTCGGTGGAATGCCTCCAATCTCAAAAGAGCTTTAATTTGGTCGTCCAACTTAAGAAGGGATCTAACCTCGTTTTATTTCTTACATTGTTTTGGGTCATTTTATATTGGTTTACGACAATACACGTACAATGACTTGTCAGTTTGAGTTTTTATTTCATCATTTAAGAGCGAATTACAAATATTACATAGAATATAAGCCGGAAATTGCTGGAAGAATTTTTTTTATTCACAATGATTTAACAAAATACATCACATTTACCACTCATTGAAGACAATTTTCGGTCATGTCCGGACAATACGGACATATTTGAATGGTGTGGTATCCTTAACATATGAAGGTTTAACAAGCAGTGCATTGTAATTGTACCATCAGATCATCATGCTACAGTATGAATATATATCAGGGCTTCAAAAATGTCCATATTGTCTGTACATGACCGAGAATTGTCTTCGATGACCGGTAAATGTGATGTCCAGTCGGACAGCAATGTATGTATTTTGTTAAATCATTGTGAATAAAAAAATTCTGCCAGAAATTTCCGGCTTACGCAACGGTCTTGTAATAAAGAAAAAAATACCCTCTTGTTGAGATGGAGATCATACCGTTTAGTGATGGTAGTATAGACACTGCTTTTACGAGGTCGGTATGTCATAGTATGTGACTAGTGTGTTGATTCCCCTTGGTGTAATTGAGTAGGCTATGTTTAATAATGACAACAGGCCAGTACGGTCAGTTTAATACACTGATGCATACTGTATTTACATGAGGCGTACATGGTACGCATGCATATTTAAATGTTTGCGTACATGGATGATTTCCATGCGTACAGTACGCTTGCACGCGCCTTATCTGGAGTGCTCCGCTCTTGCCTGGAGGTGCTTCATTTATGATGTCTGTAACTATGTCTGTGTGGTTCATGTGGGTGGGTGCGGACAAGCTCGATGGGAAAGTTGTTTTTGAACATCTGATCTTTGTAAAAACTTGTCGAGTCTTCCATTGAAGGTGTTGAGCCTAGGAGCTGTGACAACTGATTCACTCATTCAGGTAGACCCTTCCAGGGGTTTGTCGACCCGAATGCTGAAGAACCTCTTCCGTGTGTTAGATTTAAAATGTTGCTTTAGCAGTTTGAAACTGTGACCTCTCGTGCGATGTCCATCGTCAGATGGCAGCAGCTCATGATTTACACCATAGATGCCATGAACATACTTGTAAGTCTATTAGGTTGCTACGCAAGTGCCGGTATATCAAACTGGACAGCTTTAGTGCCTTAAGGCGATCTTCATATCGGCTATCTTTGAGGCCTGCTATCAGTTTTGCAGCTCAACATTGGACATTCTCGATGAACCAGATGTCTTTTTTGTGCACTGGGGACCATACCACATTTCCATATTCTAGATGTGACCGCACTAGGCTCTTGTAGAGCGGTATAAGTATGTTGGCTTCCAGGCAGACAAATGACCTCCGTATTATACCAAGAATCTTGTTGGCTTTGTTGACTGATGTCTCCACCAGTGATTCTCATAAGGGTCCTTTTGAGGGTATATACCCCTAAAATTTAGCCTGGGCATGGTTAAAATTTTACAAAATACTATGCTAGTCCACAGGACTAGTAATCGTGCGAAACTACCAGTCCACAAATAATTTTACAAGTCCATTATAAATTATAAAAACTAGTAAAATGTGATAAGTCACGGTGCTGAAGTATACCTGACGCTTGTCTTTGTTTGGAGGATGAAAGTCAGATACCTGACACTGGTGCAGTACCTCGTATTTATAGGCCACGGAACCCTGGCAAGGGTCCCTACCACTGAGCATGTGCACGCACATGCACACTGATTGTTCTTGCTTGGGAACCCTTGATTAGCTGGGTACCCTTGATTCAGGGTCCCTGCTACTGAGCATGTGCGTGCACATGTTCATGCTCACTGATTGTTCTTAGTTATGGACCCTTGATTAGCTGGGGACCCTTGATTCAGGGTACCTGCAACTGAACATGTGTGTGCACATGCTCACTGATTATTTTTAGTTAGGGACCCTTGATTAGCTGGGGACCCTTGATTCAGGGTCCTTGCTACTGAGCATGTGCACGCACATGCTCACTGATTGTTCTTAGCAGAGGATCCTTGATTAGCTAGGGACCCATGATTAGCTGGCAACCCTTGATTCAGTGTCCGTGCTACTGGGCATGTGTGTGCACATGCTCCCTGATTGTTCTTAGCGGGACCCTGTATGTAGGGCCCCTACGACTGACGAGGGTCAGCATTTGAAGGGTAAATGGCTTGGGTGTGCCATTGTTTTGCACTTGTTTGTGCATATACACAGTGTGTTCCCTTTTGGTATAAACAGGGAATTAGTGGTATGGATGAGTGGCTCAGTCAGATCTCAGAATGAGTTTGGAAACTCCACTCCCACTGCCATACTATTTATCGTAATTGCATAATATACATTTCTTGACTGATCATGACGATTAAAGGGTTAACCCACTCTATATCTGTATATTTGATGTTTACTACATAGTATTATTCTGAAAAAGAGTTAGTTAATACTCCAGCTAAGGTCAATTCACATAAGTGTGCTGATAAAGATCAAAGAACAATACCATTCGATTGATAAAAGTCCCGCCATCAACCATTTTAGTATAGCAGACAAATTTATAAAGTCTGGAATTAAACTAGTGTACTAGAAAGCTGTTGAAGGTTTTGAAACTAATATTACATGTACCTGAAAAAAGCTGTTGCCATATGAAGCAACAGCTTTTGAAAGTAAAATTAGTCTAAAGTCCTCAGCTGACCGAAATGAATTTGGCATTGCAACAGATGAAAGTAATAAATGATTTTCAAAATATTTAAATTCCTATTTGAAATTAAGCATACACCAAAACTCATGGACATTTTGAAGCAAATTTCATTGGAAACTATTATATTGCCCCACGGTAGATAGCAGATGTCAATATTCTAAGGAAATCTGTTGAACATTTTGAAACTAATTTCACTGAAAAATGTTGATACCTTTGGCAGCAATGTTTTCAGTCAAATTAGTTTCAAAACATTCAACCAATTATTTCTTACAATGAGATTAATGTTTGATTATGGCATATCTGGGCTGCATGGTTGAAAGGGTTAGAGGAAGAAATATATATGTATATCTATGCACATTTTTACAATGAAAGCATCTTATTATTTTGGAAAAAAGTCAAATGAAATTTGTGTTTGCATATGGCAGCAACAAAATTCAGTAAAATTTATAAAAGAAGTTTCAGAAGGTTTTATGTTTTATATCTGAAATTAATGCGTTTCTGTCAGTATATTATATCAGTGGTTTTAGTGGTATGTTGGTCCTACTAAATATATCTCAAATTGGTTGACTACATTAGTTTTTATGGTAGGCCTTCATAATAATTATCAGACAAAGTAACTAATGTAACTGAAATGTAACTGTAGTTACATTATGCAAAGTAACTGAAATGTAACTAGTTACATTGCTCAACAAATGTAACTGTAACTGATATTGTCCATTGTAACTATAACTAACTAGTTACATTTAAATGTAACTCACCCCAGGCCTGCTTCTCATCGACTCCTTTTCAAAGATTTGTTTTGTTTGTGTGACTTAGGGATATAGAAGACTCCAACTATATACTAAGTTGTACAGAAATTTCAATAGTCCGTCGGACTGGTTTAGTTATGATGAGCACTAATCCGCACAATTATTCACTAGTCACGGACTAGTGTGAAATTCTATCCCTGCTGGCCCTGCCAAAAGTAATGGCAGGTTGTTTGTCAGTCATAATATCCACAAGTGCAAGATGAATATAAATATCACTTTTCAGACATGTCAGAGTCTTCTGGTAGACTGGTATATGGAAAATTAATGATTTCTTTGATTTATGATTATAACTAACAAAGACATTTGCGTGAATGTGATATTTCCAACAAATAATGCCACAATCAGTGTTAAGTTGATTGTATCGTATGCAGGTGCACTCTTTAACTAGGAGAATTACACCTCCAAAATTCCTGATGTCATAAAATTGGCTAATGTCAGGTGACTCCAGAAATATCTTTATTCTGTAATGGATGAATCCAGTTTTAGTTATGTCCCACCGATTCCTATCTAAGCTCCGCCCACGCTTTCTCCGTGATGATCAGACCCTGCACTCCATGAATTTCAATTTTGAGAAAACTATGCAGGTAAGCTTTGAACATTTTGAAACTAATTTGACTTATAAAGTTAGCATATGCCATGGATGGCCGCCGTCCATCCGTCAAATGACATCTCCTTTATACTTTGACGGATTTCATCCAAATTTGGCTGGAAAGATCCTATGGTGGTAGGCACCAGAACTTCTAATTCAGAATTTTGATTGGTCAATTCTTTTAGTGAAAATCTTAGATTTAATGCAAAGTTTACCGGAATTTGACAAAACATATCTCCTAGACGCTTGATGGACTTCAACCAAATGTAGCTAAGAAAAGCCATATGGTAGCAGACGCCAGAATTCCTGTTCAGAATTTTGATTTGTAAATTTTTTGGTTGAAATTGTCAAAACACTTCTTTCTCCTCATTAGCTGCTCGACAGATTTCAATCGGATTTAGTTAGAAGGATCCTATCGTTGTAGGCTCCAAAACATCAATTCAAAATTTTTCTTGGCCAATTTTGAGTGAAAATCTGAGAATTTTATGAAATATTTATGGAAAGTTTCAAAACGCATCTCCTTACCGCTTGGTGAATTTTAAGTAAATTTGGTTTTAAGGATCCTACGGTGGTACACACTCGAATATCTGTTCAGAATTTTTTGTTGACCATCTTTGATTCTCTGACACTTATCCAGAAATCCTTTAAGCTATCGTCTCCTACACCACTTGTTAGATTTTAGACAAATTTGGCCTGAAGGATCCTTTGGTGTAGCCTGTAGAACTTCTATTCAGAATTTTGATTGGTCGATCTTTGGTGGCCATCTTGGATTTATTGAAAATCTTCTGGAGCCATTTAAAACACTACTCATCATTAATCAAGAGACTGATTGTAATCAAACGTGGATGAAATGAATGGCGATAGGCTTCCAACATAATCAAGCGAGAAGTTTGATTGGTCAATTTATATGGTGGCCATATAGGATTTTACGATAATTATCCGTTATGTCTATTTAACCCTTTAACACTATCAGCCAAAAACGGAATTTGCAGTGGTCTTAAGAAATGTCCATTTGCAGACCAAGAGAAGACGATTGTTGAAAATTTACCACTGAAATGAGTAGCGCAATAACCGAGCCAGTCATTCCAGTGGTAAATTTTCAAAATTAGTCTTGTTCTTCAATTGGACATTTTCTATGACAAAAATGGAAACTTTCTTGACCAAATTCGAGTGTTAAATACAAATGGTTCAAATGCTAATGGTCCAGGTGAGTGCCTTGCACCTCTTGTGTTAACTTGTCTCTGAGATGTACTGTAGCTGTATTATCTCGCCTGTGAAGCAGAAAGCGATGTTACGTTTTTGCGTTTAGCAATACTGCTCAGCTTATATTTCATGATCAATTAATCCTATTGCAACTACACTTGGATACATTGTTACATATAATGTTAGGAAGCAACATACTGACACTGCAGTCACAATGTCGAAGGTCACGGTCATTCTTGCCTCTACAAAACTTTATTATTTTTCGATGTTAAGTGTTTAAGCTTAGCAAATCTTATCATGTTATATTTCGGGATTGCTTAACCCTAATGGAACACAACTTGGGTGTATGGTTGCTTATGCGAAGAGGATACAGGATGGTGACATTGGAGGTCACCAGGTCAAAGCTCAAGGCCATTGTAATATTGCTATTTGACCTCTGGTTTTTCCAACCGTAAGTATTTCCATTCAACAAATCATTTATATTTCAGGATTGAGTAATCCTATTGGAACTAAACTTGAATACATGGTTACCTATAATGTTAGGAAGCAGCATAGGATAATACGGAGGTCACACGGTCAAAGGTCAGTGCCACTGTGACAAACAAGAGGCAGGCGAGACATTTAATTCTGCAGAATTATTGTGATGCTTCACTTGCTGCCAGGTGTTGAATTTGTGTCCTTGGTGCATGCTGGTCGCTCTGTAGATTTAGTTGTTTTAGTGCTGGCCTTTTGTGCTCTGATAACACTAGCTATCAGGACCATACGAATGATTTTCAAAGCAGAGGTCCAAAAATCTAGGGGTGAGTTTGGAGGTGTCCAGGGGATGCTTCCCTTGAAATAAATTTTGACATCTTCAGAAGTAAGTTAAAACGACTATTTACAAACATTTATTATTGAATTATTGATATATAAAATACCAATAATTTTAATGAACTTACACTGACACACTGATTGGGTCTGTCTTGGAAATAAACAAAATTTAACCAACAAACTGACTTATTACGAATAACAACTATAAATTGCTGGTGTTATTGACAATCCCATGGTTAGTCAGTATTAATAAGTCAAGCGTATTTATATTTCAGAATGGCGTGCTGGTGACTTGGTATGGACACGGATAGCTGGCTACCCATGGTGGCCGAGTATTGTCTGTCAACATCCAACATCAAAGTTGTGTGAACGTAAGGTGAAGAAACGTGTGGACGTCCATGTGCAGTTCCTGGATGAACCGCCAACGCGTGGATGGGTGAATGTCAAGTATGTCGTACCAGTAACCCTTTTGTCATCAAAATTTGTCAAGAAAGTAAAACGTTTTACGTAATATCGAATGCCCATTGCAGCTCAAGAGTTCTGAAATTTGACCACTGGAATGACTAGCTCGGCAGTGATTCCACTCCAGTGGTAATGTTTTAGAACTCTAAGTGGTGTTCTTGACTGACAAATGGACATTTATCAAAAAATTACTTTTGAGATGGCCCATGCTTGTCATGTCTGGTCAAGAGGTGTATTCTTGCAGTAGTCATGACGGTGTTACGGGCATAAGATATAGGGCAGGTTTTTTAGTTTTCATGATATTGTCATTACCTCAGTACCTACAGGTATATAGTAGGGGAAAAACTTAGTTTTGCATTTAAGTCTGTCTCTCTGGTGATATATCTTGGAATCTTCAATCTACTGATTAGACTAAAATTTTAAGACAAGAATTTGTGATCCTGAAATTAGGAATCGCAAACTGGTTTTATCAGTAAAATGAATCAAAAACACACAATACCTAATTATGGGATTGGACATTATATTTAGACACTCGTTGATCACTTCTTATCAGGTACACCACACTGAGCCAGCCATCCTAATGCCAGAATGTGAACTCGCCTCTCCAGGTTCTGCTGGCAGCCAAGCAACTTTCATTGCAGTGTGTGTTGCTTATTATGAGATTGGATTTGTATCCATAGATCTGTGAGTGGACAAGGGATAAACTGCATAGGCAACGCCTTAACCTATCAAATTACTGCTACGAATAGGACCTTTGGCCTTTGCTGCTGCTGAATGGTGGCAAGCATCATCAATGAATGAATCCAGTTTCTCAGTCATTCATATGACGTCATAATGAACTATGTCATATGTAGGCTGACATCATAATTAGTTATGTCATAAATGACGCAATTTATTACGTCCTAAATGCTTAATAGTCAATTAAGTTGTATGAAATGTATGAGCAACAGCACCCAGTCAAATTAATTTCAAAATATTCAACAGCTTACCTGTACAATTTTCAAAATTGTGATTGAGAGAGTGCATGGATCGATCGATTGATCCCAACACATGCAAAGTGTGGGTGGAGCTTAGCTAGAGATGGGCGTGGCATAGCTAAACCTGTATTCCTACATTATCCCTCTATTGGAACAGTATCTAGAACTAACTACCTGTCTACATGACAAATTAGTGGACCACTTGTGACTAGTGCTCTGGTATGACATTTAGAGAATGTTTTAGCTAATTTAACATTTTTTTTTCCTTTTGGAAATTTCGAAACACTGACCATTAACCCTTTAATGACTAAATTTGTTTAAAAAATTCAAATATTTTCTTATTGAATGTCTGTTTGCAGGCCAAGAGAAAACTATTTTTGAAAATATACCACTGGAATGACTGGCTCGATAACCGAGCCAGTCATTCCAGTGGTAATTTTTCAAAAATAGTCTTCTCTTGGCCTGCAAATGGACATTTCTCAAGACCCCTGCAGAGGCCGGTCTTGGCCGGCTTCATCGTGAAAGGGTTAATTGGTGATATACTTGTAGTCTTTCATTTTTGAAAATAGCACAGTTGCAAAAAATCACACTCCTCAAATCCGTGTGGAGTGCATTTCACACTGCACCCCTCAAGTCGATGAGGGTGTGTGATTCTTTGCATTATATATATTTATGCTTTAAAGCATTTGCCTACGTTAGAGGCAGCATAACGCACGTATATTATGTATGGAGTACATCCCATCTCATGCTGGCGGGTCTACTACTAGTGTCGATCGACGTACGTCATTGGAATGTACGTGGGATACACTCATGTTCTCAGAGAATGCAGATTGCAGATTTTGACGGGTGCGATATTTTACACTCCTCAAATTAATTTACAGATCTCGAGGGGTGCAGGTGTGATCGCATCCGTCAAAATTGAAGGACTGACTTGTAAAACAGGTCTTAAAATTGATAATACAAATCTGTAAATGCTTTAGGAAATGTATGGCATTTCATTCTGCAAAAAAGGTATGAGTCGTGTGCTCACAATTTGTTGTTTTCCTTTGGACAGGTATGTTGAGTTGTACAAGGGGAGTGATGAAGCGGCGTGCCTGCGAGGGGGTAGATTTTTCAGCGCAGCTGTTGATCGACAAATAGCGACAAAGAAGGCAGATGAAGCATTGAAGGAGACAGCTGATGAACGCCTGAAGAGGGTAGTGCCATTGCAACCATCAGATGATGAAGATGAGATGGAAGATGATGAAGAGGATGAGGAACCGATGGAGGAAGGTTGCTAATTCTTATCTCACTGATATCAAAGAGTTAATGGAGGAATCTATTTTTAAATATTCCCTGCATATCTTTAGCTAAGCTCCACCCGCCGTGTTGGGATCAATTGATCCCTGACCTGCTTGACTATCAATTTCCAGAAAACTAAAAAGTTAGGCTGTTGAATATTTTGAAACTAATTTAACTGAGGTGCTGTTGCTGCCTAGCACCGCACCCGTTCAAATCAGTTCCAAAATATTTAACAGCATCTTTATTAATTGGTAAAGACAATACAATTCAACCCTTAGTCCGTCATCAATTAAGCGTTTGTGACAAACTTATCTGTGTCATTCATGACGGCATTGATTATGACGTTACCATACACATCAGGTCGTTGACTATGATGTCAATAAGATTGAAGCTGGAAATGTCCATTGCTCTGTAAGTGGGATCGGCTAGTGCATTCCTGCCTGTGTGTGTGTGTGTGCGTGCGTGTGCGCGCACGCCAAAGATTGTTCAAACGCAGATGCTTGATCGATTTGCTGGCTGGCTGGATCTTGTGCTGGTTTTAAGAGCACACTTATAAAGATCTTTCTCAAATCACCTAGCCAATTGGTGTGAAACTCATGAACCGTGATAGATCTCCAAATAGTTTACGATTTTTAACCCGATTATACTAGCAGGGTTCCCGCATCCTTGTAAGTCCTTGAATTTAGTCAGAATAGAAAATTTCCTAGAACCCCCCCCCCCCCCCTGAATTTGTCATAATCCAACTTACCAATTTAAATAATAAATATTTTATTTACAAGATTTGTAATTCAGAATTTAGTTTGAACTCATGTTTCTAAAATGTTGTAATTAAAATGTGATAATAAAGAATTATGTGGGAGGCATAGATGGCTAGAAGGGGATGTAATGGGGGCTGTACCTTAAAAAAAAAGTCCTTGTAAATTGTTTTTGTTGACCGTAAACATACTTGAAAAGACTGAATTAAATTTTTAAGAACCTGACTAGCCTTAATGGAGCTTATAATAGTAAGATCTAAAGTTAGTAGATTTTCTCTTTAATATTTAGTTGTGTCTTGCAACTAGTATACGTCTGTCTGTCTGTCTGTCTGTCTGTGTAGATTTTAACAAACGTATGATTGTCTATGTATGTCACAACTCTAGTTGATATGTGTTTATTCACTATAAATCTGATTATTCACTATTGCATGATGTGTTTATGTAATCCATGTGTCACTGATTATTTATGAAGAACCTTTGTTGCAGAATTTGTGGAGTTGGAGGATGAGGAGTCTAAAGAGAATCAGTCTGTGAATGAAATGAACGGGAATGTGAATGTGATCACGGTAAGTTTATGCGTCATAGCAGCCGAGTTCATACTGGTCATTGAAATCCTGGAAAATCATGGATGCTTAAGAATTTTAAAAATCTAGGTGATGTAAATTCTCATATGTCACGGAGAAGTTATTGAATGTTTCGGCATATCTATTCAAGACAATCATACAGGTAAGTCCTTGAATATTTTGAAACTAATTTAACTGGAAGCAGTTGCTGCCATTGGCAGCAACAGCTCCCAGTCAAATTAGTTTCAAAATATTCAACGGTATATATATCTATTAAATTAGAATTGATTTTTCGTATTTGGTCATACTTGTTCAAAACTCAAAAACAGATTTTCTGTTTTCCAAGATGTTATTTAATATTTCATAGAATCATTGAGAGAAAACATGTATATTTATGAGCAGCAGTATTGAATCTTCATGATCATGAATACTGATAATTATGGTCATGGAAAAGTCAGTGAATTTCACACTGTGAAGTGAGTACAAACACTAATAACAGATTACATATAGCTGCAGCGAGTGATAGGTAGCAAGCGCAGCCATTCTTACATTGACTTAAGGGATCTTTCCAGTTTTAGCTATTCCCCGCCCATCTCTATCTAAGCTCCACCCACACCTCGCTCATGTTTGGATCGATTGTTCTCTGAACTCCCTGACTATCAATTTCCAGAAAACTATATAGGTACATGTAAGCTGTTGAATATTTTGAAACTAATTTGACTGGGTACTGTTGCTGCCTATTCCGTTATTCAACAGCATGTTTATTAGCACACCTGGCCTGAAAGGCCGAGTGAGCTTATGCCGTGGCGTCCGTCCGTTGTCCGTCAACTTTTGCTTTAAAACACTACTCCTTAACTAATAGCCGAACCTTAGCTAAATTTTGGTCAAAGAATGCTATTGTGCTCGGATCCGGAACATCCATTTGGAATTTTAATTCATAAATTCTTTGGGTCAAAATCTTAGATTATATTAAAAATTTACCAGAAATTGTTAAATTGCTTCTTCTCCTTATCTTTTTGGCTTTTACCCTTGCAAATTTGGCTGAAAGGATCCTATGGTCATAGGTTATAAAACTTCCATTCAGAATTTTGATTCGTAAATATTTTGGGTGAAAAACTTAGATTTTATTAAAAAATTTACCAGAAATTGTCAAATTGCTTCTTGTCCTTAGAATTTTGACTGATTTCACCCAAATTGGGCTGAAAGAATCCTATGGTCATAGGCTCTATAACCTCCATTCAGAATTTTGTTGCGTAAATATTTTGAGTGAAAATCTGAGATCTTATGAAAAATCTACCGGAAATGGTCGAAATGCTACTCGTTCTTAGCTGCTTGACATATTTCAACCAAATTTGGCTAGATGCATTCTATGGTGGTAGGCTCTAATTTCAGGAAATGGATTCTATGGTGGTAGGCTCTAGAAATTCTATTCAGAATTTTGATTGAGAAATTTTTGGGTCAAAATCTGAGATTTTATGAAAATTTTGCAGAAATTGTCAATTCGTTGTTTCTCTTAGGCGCTTGACATATTTCAACCGACCCTATCATGGTAGACTAGAACATCTATTCAGAATTTTAATTGGTCATTTATTGGGGTGGCCGACTTGGATTTTCCGGAAAAGATCCATCATATCTATTTAAATGGAAATGGTTCAAATGCTAATGGTATAGGTGAGTGCCACAGGCCCTTGGGCCTCAAGGGCCTCTTGTTAAATAGTAGACATACAATTTTACAATGTGTCGGACTATTAAGAGTTAAAGACGGGCCTAATAGAATTATTTTTGACGTACTGATAATGACGTCATCCTACACGGCGCTTAGCTGATTATGATGTCAAATCATCGATAGATATTCTGGAAAGGTGAATTGACTTATTATATGCATACATGTATTAAGACAATGTAGAATGTGCAGTTGATGGCACACCATCACAAAACCCCACGCTTACGCCAACTTGGCCGTGCCTCACAATCCACAATCATAGCTGAATTCGGCCAACTTTGTGTGTGTGTGTGTGTGTGTGTGTGTGTGTGTGTGTGTGTGTGTGTGTGTCTGTGTGTGTGTCTGTGTGTCTGTGTGTGTATACATATTACAATTTGAATGCCTGGAAAAAGTGGAGAAATTTGTTGAAGAAAACTGTGTCCACACCATTCACCATTTAATGGTCAAGAAAAATCAGTGGCCGTTTGCAGGGCAAGAATTAAAAAAATTCTATCATGAATGGCTGGCTTGACCATTAAACTATGAACAAACATTTGTGTGACACTCTTGAACTTATGACAATTGATCTATTTGATGTCATATGTCATCGTTTTCCTACGGCAAGACTGCAACAAGTAGCATGTGTACAGTGTATGTCATTAGGTAATGAAGCCTTGGTTTGATTGACAGATTATTATATCATTATTGGCTCACCTGCCCCTTCATGAGCTTATGCCGTGGCGACCGTGCATCGTTTGTCCGTCGTTCTTCCATAAACTTTTGCTTTAAAACACTAATCCTCATTAACCACTTGGCCGATTTCAATTAAATGTGTCTGGAAGTACCCAATGGTCATTGGCTCCAGAACTTCTATTCAGAATTTTGATTCATACATTTTTTGGGTGAAAATCTTAGATTTTATGACAAATGTACCGAATTTTGTCAAAATGCTTCTTACCATTCTGAGCGATTTTAACCAAATTTGGCTGGAAAAGTCCTATGGCTATAGGCTCTAGAATTTCCATTCAGAATTTTGATTGATCAATTTTTTGCGTGAAAAGCTTAGGATTTTATGAAAATGTCCCGGTATTGTCAAATTACTACTCCTCCTTAGCTACTTGACATATTTCAACCAAATTTCACTAGATAAATTCTATGGTGGTAGGCTCTAGATATTCTAATCAGAATATTGATTGGTAAATTTTTGTGTGAAAATCTTAGATTTTATGAAAAATTTACCAAAAATTGTCACAACGCTGCTTCTCTGTAGTTGCTTGACATATTTCAACCAAATTTGGCTAGAATGACCTTATCATGGTAGACTAGAATTTCTATTCAGAATTTTGTTTGGTTAATTTTTTGTGTGGCCATCCTTGATTTTCCGAAAATTATCCATCATTTCTATTTAAATGCAAATGGTTCAAATGCTAATTGTCCAGGTGAGCGCTACAGGCCATTGGGCCTCTTTTTTATATGAACAATGACTTACTATGTATGCTCTTTTTGGTCATCAGCAGAGCCCTATCAAAAAGCCAGGAAAGGCGAGACTTTGTCATGGAAATAAAGCAAAGCGTCGGCGGATTGCAATCGCACCAGCTAGTGATGAGGACTCTGGTATGTCCCTTTCCATTTTATCCATTAATCATATGATGTCATAATCAACTGTGACATGTAGGATGATGTCATAATCAATGACGGAAATAAGTTCGTCATGTACGAATTGTATGTCTACTATTTAATAAACATGCTGTTGCATATTTTGAAACTAATTAGATTGGGTCCTGTTGCTGCCATAGGTAGCAACAGCACCCAGTCAAATTAGTTTCAAAATATTCAACAGCTTACAATGTACCTGTATATATTTTTTTTAATTGAGATTCAGGGAGTGCAGGGATCGATCAATCCCAAAATGGGCGAAGCATGGGTGGAGCTTAACTAGGGATGCATTGGGCATAGCTAAAACTGGATTTCTCCATTGAGTTAGCAAATCTGTCACTCATGATATCACAATCAAAATAATGTAGAACCATCGTGAAAGTGGAAAATTCCATCAGAAAAGTGTCTGAATTGTGTTTTTGGTGAAGTTACAATTTAATAAACAGGGCAGCAACAGATCACAGTCAAATTATTTTCAAAATATTCAACAGCTTACCTGCGTAGTTAGCTTGAAATTTGTATTCTAGAAATCCACATTTCAAAGTTTCAAATCAATTCCAACACGTGGGCTGAGCTTAACTAGGGATGGATGCCTGTATTGATGATGTTCATAAAATCAAATGAAACTGTTTTGTTCAATGGTCAAACCTCGATGGTCAATCAATGGTTGTTTATTTAGATAGGTGGTCTATTAACTGCCATCTTTTGTCTCCAAATGCCAGCGACTTTAACAAGTTGCTTGTATTAACACTATTAAAAAAATGTAAATTTTCTCATAAAAACTTCATTTGCAGACCAAGAGATTATTTTTGAAAATTTCACTCTGGAATGACTGACTCGGTTATTAGCTCACCTGGCCTGAAAGGCCAAGTGAGCTTATGTTGTGGCGTCCGTCCATCCGTCAACTTTTCCTTTAAATGACTTCTCAAGAACCGCTGGGCCAATTTCAATTATATTTGGCAGGCAGCATCCTTAACGAATAGGGATCCAAGTTTGTTCAAATGAAGCCAATCGGCCAATTAGGGCGGCGGCTATCTTGGATTTTGGCCGATTTTTAGAAACGTCTAAAAATCTCCGAAACCGCTTGAGTGATTGAAGGATTGGTCAAATAGTTCGGCGACCATCTTGGTTGACCTAGTTTTAGTGAAAATAACTTCTCCAGAACCAATGAAGGGATCGGGCCGAAATTTGGCAGATATGATTAGGGATTAAGGGCCAGTAAAGTTTGTTCAAGAGAAGTTGATCCGTCAAAAAACGTGGCCGCCGTGGGCCAATCAAAATATAGCATGTTTGGCAGCCATATTGGATTTTTTTATTTGATGGATTTTGAGGCAGAAATTGGTTTTATATAGGTTTTTGGGTATTCTGATCTCAAATTTGCAATTTTCGAAACTGTCGGATAAACGGTTTGGCAGCCATTTTGGATCATTTTTCCACCGAAAGCTGACATACTAAAACAATGGGAAATTTAAAATATCTTCTCAAGAACTACTGGGCCGATTTCAATTATATTTGACATGAATCATCCTTAAGGCATAGAGATTCAAGTTTGTTCAAATGAACCCGATCGGCCCATTTGGCCGGCGACCATCATGGATTTCAGCCGATTTTTAGAAATGTCTAAAAATCTTCTCCCAAACCGTTTGAGGGATTGATTCAGAACTCATGTAATATGATCTAGGGCAAGAACTCACTCAAATTTGTTCAAGGGAACTTGATTGACCAAATGGTTCAGCGGCCATCTTGGATGTCCTCGTTTTCGCAAAAAAAACTTATTCCCCAGAACCGCTGAAGCGATATTGTATTTTTTTATTTGATTGATTTTGAGGCAGAAATTGGTTTTATGTATGTTTGTGCATATTGTGATTTCAAATTTTCCACTTTCGAGACTGTCGGATAAACTGTTTAGCGGCCATCTTGGATCATTTACCCGCCAAAATCTCCCAAGGAATGGGAAATTTAAAATGTATTTTCGCGACATCTAGGATTTTGGTCAATTTTTAGAAATGTCTTTAAAGATCTTCTCCAAAACCGTTTGGGGGAATCAATTCAAAACGCATGAAATATCCTCTAGGTCAAGAGCTTGTTTGTTCAAGGCAACTTGATTGGCCAAATGGTTTGGCGGCCATCTTAGATAACCTATTTTTTGTCAAAACATCTCCCGAACCACTGAGCGGATTGGGCCAACTAAACCACCCACCAACAATTTTGACAAAAATGCACAGTGCTCCAGGTGAGTGACACAGGCCTGTTGGGCCTCTTGTCATTGGTAGTTATTGTAGTGGTAAATTTTCAAAAATAATCTCCAGATATACAAATGGATATTTCTCGAGGGCACTACAAAATCCATTTATGGCTGACTAGGATTAATTGACCGCCTGTCTATAGCGGCTAATTGTCTTGTGGTCCATATCCTGGTTGCTTAGCCCTTTAATGGGCAACATTTTTCAAGAAAATTAACATTTTTATTCAATAAATGTTCATTTGATGGCCACCATAAGACTATTTTCAAAAAATTTACATCGGGAATGACTAACTAGATAACTGAGCCAGTCATTCCAGTGGTAAATTTTCAAAAATAATCCTCTTGGTTTGCAAATGGACATTTTCTATGAGAAAAATGAAATTTTCCTGATGGAATTTTCCTGATCAAATTCAAGAGTTAAAGGGTCAACATGCATACAGCTCAGTCAGGAAAGTAAATTGTATGCTTAGTGTATGTCCAGTTGTGGGCTAAAAAATTAATGTCTATTTTTGAAAATTTAGAACTTGAATACCTGGCTCAATAACCGAGTCAGTTATTCCAGTGGTAAATTTTCAAAATAACAATCTCTTGGCCCGGAAATGGACATTTCCTTGAGACCACGACAGAAGCGTGTTATGCCAGGCTTAACGATTAAATGGTCCATTAACTAGCTATATGTAGAGATCATTCTTGTAAATTTTGTGTCTTCCCTAATGCGTCCATTTTAGACAGGTTAAAGTGTCTTGTGATATAATAGGTGATGAATACAAGCCAGTTCCAAAGTCTGATGAAGAGGGTGACGACAATGATGATGATCCTAAGGACCCTAAAAAAGCAGCCGAGGAGAGTGATAGTAGCAGCAGTTGCAGTAGTGGTGTGGATGAAAACACGGTCACAGACTCGGAACCGGAAACAGACCCGGAATCACCCATCAAACCAGTAATTATTCTTCTGGTATTTTTAACCATTTATAACCGAGCCAGTCATTCCAGTGGTAGATTTTCAAAAATTGTCTTCTTGGTCTGCAAATGGACATTTCTCAAGACCACTGCAGAATCCATTTTTGGCTGATATGAGGGTTAAAGGGTTAAAAATACCAGAAAAAATAATTACTTCTATTTTTGTCATAGGTCATGGAAAGGTCATGAAAAATGGTAATCATGTAATATAAACAGAAATCTGTTGGCATAAATCACCTCTATGCAATAAAATTATGGCAACAGTTTATCAAAACAAGGCTGTAGCTTGGTTGTTGCAAGAGGCAATATTCAGACATTTTGCAGAATAACCCGGGTCTTATATTTGAAGCTACGTCATAAACACACATCTAGATATTAATTCATGGAGGTCATGGAATGTGTTAATTTTGGTCATGAAGTCATGGAATTTCAAACAGAAAGGTGTACGATACCATGGTCAAGTTCAACTCTCTAACTACAATCAGTTTGGTGGTTTGCTGATCGTAGTCCACTATAGTTAGTTGGTACTCGGTTCCCTATTGAATTACTATTGCAGAAAATTTGGAGCCGGTACCAGTCTCCATTAACCATTTCTGTCGTCTGTTTTGATGACCTACGAAAGTTGGTTATTTTTGTCTGCTAAGATGTCAAAAAGCGTCCATATGGCATAAAGTGGGAAGGAATATGGGCTTAGGAGCATTGACATGCAATGAGAAAGCATAATTTCATCAAACCTAAGTTATTTAGTGACATATTTACACTTATATGCATTTATTCGTGGCAAACGATCGGTGTCCGCCATTTTGAAATTTACGCAAATATCGCACTAACCATCTGAACCGAGGTCGGGTGCTCGGTTGACCATAGTTTACTAGCTAGTTAACTATTTGTTCAACTGGTATTCTAGTTAGCTATAGCTAACTATGGTTAGGAGTCGAACTTGACCCTTGTCATATGATCTAACATCACTTAGTCTTCTATTGCCTTAGAGCGAGTTAGCCATACATCCCAGAGAACCCCACTCATGGTGACGGGTCCTTCCTATCTACAATGCAGGCCTGTGCTATTATGGTAACCTGTTGAAAACGTTCTCCATGAGGTTGCCTTAATTTATTTTAGGGGACCTGAAGCAGGTTACCTTAATCTGTTGATTTTAGTATTGACATCAATGAGCTTTCTAAGGTTTAGGTTACCATATGTCTCCTTAAAACATATACGGCCACCTATTATGGATTACCATTGGAAATATTACAGCACAGCCCTGCAATGATTCATTGTATTTAAGCACATCTTGAGAAATTCATTGATGTTGATTAGTGTTGTTCGGATTAATCGATTTGATCGATGATTGATTGGGGTGCATGTTCAACCAACCGATCGATCATGATTTCAGAAATCGATTTTGGTTGTTTATAAATTGACTTTATTAATGTATTTTAACTGGTCAAACTAGAAAACGAATACTTTTTGGAAAAGAATTTAAATTTAATTGTTACAACTATATATAGTATTCCTCCTTAGTCTAAGACATTAATTCTTTCAGCACTGAAATAGTATGTTAATTTCAAAGCAACCATACCAATAACATGTTGAATATTTTGAAACTTATTTGACTGGATGCTTCCAGTTAAATTGGTTTTAACATATTCAACGGATTATTTCTTAAACTGTTAAGAATTTGTCATACTTGTGACTTGGTTTGAAAGGGGTAATTATCCTTGAACATGCATAATTACAGCATTCAAAATGGGTAAAAAATGAGAACGTGTTATGATCAATCATTAATTGATCATCAGTTAGTTCTTCTTTTCGTTCGCTAATCATACCGCCAGTCCTAAAGTGACTATCGACATGATCATAAGCGTTAAGTGCGTGGATCCATGGTTTATTAGAGTGCGCCGTGCGGCCTGGAACCTCCGTCTTCAGCACTCGAGGTTTCTGTCATGGTTACCTCACCCTTACCTCCTTTAGTCACCTCTTACGACACACAGAGGATACGGAAGGTGTATTCTAAGCCCCACCTACAGGGCATGCCAGGCGGACCGCGAGCTATCATCAGTTAGTAAATAAAACCAATCATCGATAAAAAAAAAAAGCACCAATTCCCAACACTAATGTTGATTGCAAACTGTACATTGTCTCAAAATAAAAGATATTCTTGGTTGTTTTTTTCTGATTGTATGTGTTTAATAATGTGTATCATCTTCCAGGTTATTAAGAAACGCAAACGACCAGACACCGTTAAAGCGCGGAGATCTTTCACGCCATCAGTTGGAGACAAGACTAAGTCCAGACTGTCCACGTTTACGGCTTCAGAGGTACGCGCGTGTGTGACGCATTACTGCATCATTGCAGTAGCTTAGAACGACGCTTGTGCGATTATTTTATTGTGTGATCACGATCGATTATTTAAGAATAATCATATTTACTCGATTAATCATCCTGGGTACAAATTGCCCAGACATAAAAATAAAACACATATCAAGGACGAAATCTGCAATGGTGTTTAAGAAAGTCCATTTGCAGGCCCAGAGAAGATAAGACTGTTTTTGAAAATTCTCAAACCAGTCATTCCAGTGATAGATTTAAAAAAATAGTCTTCTCTTGGCCTGCAAGTGGACATACATTCACAGATGCCAATGGCATTAAAAAGTATTTAAAAGATAGGAGTTGAAATGTTTTATGCAGTAGAAATTATTCACGATTATTCGATTATATACTTTTTATATCGCAGCAAAAAAATTTGGGGGTATTATGTGGTGGCGTTTATGGGCAGGCTGCAGAGGGGTTTCCACACGATAACTGCTACCGTTTATCGGACCACCGAAACTTCATAGGATGTTTGGACTAGGTCTGAGGAAGTAACTTATCGAAATCACTGATGAGCCTCACGCCAAGATGGCTGCCAGCCACCGGTGGCCATCTTGAAAATTGGTTTCCACACGATAACTCCGCTACCGTTTATGGGATTGCTTTGAAACGTCATAGAATGGTTGTACTAGGTCTGAGGAAGAAACCTATCGAAATCGACGACGATCCGAAATCAAAGATGGCTGCCAGCCACCGGTGGCCATTTTGAAAATTCAAGCACCCATCTTGAAAATTGGTTTCCGAAAGATAACTTTGTTTCCGTTTATCAGATCACATTGAAACTTGATAGCGTGGTTGAACTACATTGGGCAAGAAACCTATCAAAATTGACAATGATCCGAAATCGAAGTTGGCCGCCAGCCACCGGCAGCCATCTTGATCATTGGTTTCCAGATAATAGCTCTGTTACCGTTTATCGGATTGCTTTGAAACTTCATAGGGTGATTAAACTGCATGTATGTATGTGGAAGAAACCTATCGAAATTTACGATGATCTGAAATCCAAGATGACTGGCAGCCATCTTGAAATTGTATTCCGGATGATAACTTTGTTGCTGTTTATCTGATTGCTGTGAAACTTTATAGGGTGGTTGGATTACGTCTGGGGACGAAATTGATCAAAATTGATATTGATCCGAAATCCAAGATGACCACCAGCCACGAGCAGCCATTTTGGAAATTTGTTTCCGGTCAATAACTCCATTACCATTTATTGGATTGCAACATTATAGGGTGGTTGGACTAAGCTGGGATAAGAAACCTAAGTTCAATTCAGTTTAGTGGATTGCTTCATAGGATTACTGGACACGGTCTGAGGAAGAAGCATAACGAATTTGAAGAGGATCCGAAATCCAATATGGCAACCAGCCACATTTTGAAAATTGCTTTCCGTAAAGTAGCTCCATGACCATTTAGTAGATCGCTTTGAAACTTCAGAGAATGACTGCTCTAGGGCTGAGGAAGAAATGGTTATTTTCTGATAGCTCTCATTCATTGGTTTGTCATCATGGCGCGGGGTATGCACTGTTTGCGGAGCTCTTGTTAATCATATAAATTGACGATTTAAAAAAATAATCGCAATTTTTTATTTTTTCACATCAAGAGTATACTTACCTCCCTAATACTTTTGATATTGCTAAATATTGGCTTTCACTCAATAAACACTCAGATTAAAACAGTTAGGTGCCCCTACTGGGCAGGGAGTCAGAGCGTAGTCTGGCGGATGCCAGCCCCACCACCGCGCATGCGCAGACTAGCACTACCTCTTTGCTAATTTATTGGCAGAGAGTCTACACATGCTTTTGTGCTAGTGCTTTTCGTGGCTCAATTCTAGGTGTTTTTGTGAAAGTTCAGAAGTGTTTATCCCTGATAAAGATGGCAGGAAGAGTGACTTCGCCAGAGGAGGGCCCAGGACCTTTAAATCAGGTGACTTCTAGTAAAATTAGCGAGTTTTGTCCCGTTGTAATGTGTTTCCGGGACTCGCGCTAAACGTGATAAGCGCCTTGTTTAGTTGGTTTATTTCAACTAGGTGCTATATAAGACTAATCTCTCTTTGTGTTTATGTCCACAGGTCTGTGTGAAGAAATATAATGGACATCACATCAGCAGAGGGTTTGTGTCTCTCCACCATGGTTCCATTTCCTACTAATACTGTTAGGTTATCTAACCAAAAATTCTATGTCCAGTGAGTTGGAGGCCTATTATAAAGGTCTTCTCACTTTGCCCTCTTGATCCAATTCCTTCCCCTAGAGGTGGAGAGAGTTAAGAGGCGTTCAGTTGGTGGAGTGCTCCAGTTCATCAGGTTGGATGGTTTGTCTAGACAAGGTGTCAGGTATCTAATTATTGATATGAGGTGATGTTAATTATTTAGAGGAAAGGGAGATAATTAACAGTATTTGCCATTGTTATCAGTATATATCTGATGGTTGTGTAGTCGAAATGTCCATTCTGCACATGTTCTGGTTAGAGATACAATTCGTCCTTGCACTGGGATGTTTGTTGGGGATCGATTTTTTCCTGTCATAGGATTAATGACGTCATAGTCAGCCTTGCTCTTTATTAACAATTAAAGTTGTCCGAAGCTGGTTTTCTGATAAATTATGATCTTTATGATCATTTTTTCCTTCTCTTGAGTTGGTGAGTTTCTAAGCTTAACTAGATTGCTCATACTCCTCGTCCTTTGGCCTTTTTCAGAGACCTGGTTGTGCGTCCTGTGGACGATTTTTGAGGGACAAGTTTGGTCCTCATCTCTGTTTTCAGTGTAGCCCCTGTGGTCCCTTGCTTAATTGCGAGATATGTAAGCACTGGGGGGGGGGCGAGCTAATGTCCGAATTCTTGTGCTTGCAGGCGAAGGACAAGGTGGTGGAGGAGGAGAAGAAGAAGCTGAAAAAAGAGGTTGTAAGTAAGAAGGGTAAGAGGAAGGCCTCGTCCGCGGTGGACATGGAGGCCTTCCGGACCGAGATGTTGGGAGAGATGAGGAGGACAATAAAGGATTTGGTTCCAGAGTTGCTTCGTGGCATGCTTCCTGGACCAAATGCTTTGTTGGCCTCATCATCTGCTTCGGAGCAGGTAATCCCCGCCTCTGAATCACCGTTCCTTAGTACGCTTCCGTTGTTTGAAGATTCAGAGGTGGCCCCATTAGAGGGGGCGTTCCACGACCCTGGCAGCAGGCTTATTGCCGCGCCCAATAGGGACCGTGGACGGTTGTCGCTGGAACCCGCGGGCTGCTTATCAGTCCAGGGCTATCCGCACACCGCGGGTGCCAGTACCTCGTATGGCACCTTCCCTGGCCAGTCCGGGTTAGCTCTCTTTGCTGACCCGGAGTCTAATCTGTCTGGCCAGGAGGATGAGGATTACCTGTTGGGGTCGCCGTCTGAGGACGTGGCCATGGATTATGACGTCTGTGCACCCCTCGCGGGGAATACAGGCGCCTTATTCCACGGTTCTGCTCTCCCAGGGGTAGAATCCACGGTTCAGACTGTGGCCCTGGGCGCTGAAGGCCAGCGTTACCGCATACCTCGGTTTGCCGAGAGTGTCGCTGGTGCTGGCCGGGGCCGTGGTGGGGCGGTATATGCCCCGCGCTCTACCACGGCGCCTGCTCCTGGTCAAGCCAGTGAGATTAGCATGCCGGTATTGTCAGGCCCGCATGCTCTCCCTGGCTTGCCAGGGATATCAGCGTATCTGCCGTCAAGCTCTGTTGCTTGCGCTCAGGAGGAAGACGAAGGCCCCCGTCTTGTAGAGCGCTCGCAGCTAGCCACGGAGGAGGATTGGTCTGACGCTTGCCAGTGGTTGGTGAGTGTTAGACCAGATCTGCCCGTGGAGCAGTCGGCTAGCCAGCGTGATCACAGGCCGTGGTTAGCTGGTAAGCCTACTGCTAACGCTATGCCTTCTCTGCCGCTGGCAGAGCATGTCGTTGACATGTTCGAGGCGGCGGAGACGTCCATTAAGTCGAGTGGACGTCTCGCTAAGGCCCCGCGCGAGGTGGCCAGGCGTTGCCGCATCGTGCCCCTGGACTACCAGCGGTACGGTGTGGTACCTAAGCCGAGCGTGGATGACCGCGTGGCTTTGGGTGAGGATGCGCGGCCAGGCTCCCGTTCTGACACGGGAGTCTTGTGTTCGAACGCGTTGCGTTCAGCAAATACCGCGTTGCGTGATGCGGAGGAGAGTGGGAGGGCTTCGATTGCCGCTCTGTCCCACGTCTCCCAGCTGTTACAAGGGGTAGTAACAGCATCCGCATCGCGCCAGCCAAGTCCGGTCACAGTCCAGCCACAGTCCAGCGAGCCATCCAGGATGGTATCAACCTGGCGCTGGGCTGTATGACGCGGGCGGTGACCAGGAGTGTCCGGGCAAGGCGCACTTTTGCCTTGGATAATCTGTGCCCGTCCCAGGACCTATACAATAGGCTACTACGTACGCCTATGACAGGTCCTGGTCTCTTTGGAGGTGAGGGATGTAGGCACCTCCAGGAGACGGTTACTCTGGTCAATAACCAGAGGGCGCTGCGCGGGCAGTTTGAGGTGCTTCGTCGTGCCAACGTTCGCGCCGCACCCCCTGCGTATCGTCCCCTGCAGGCTCGAGGTGGTAGTGGCCAGGTCAGAGGCCAACCACCATCGCAGCGTCGGCCTCGGCCGCGTGCGATTCGGCCAGCAGCGAGGGGGGGCGCAGGCTCCTCAGGCGCAGTCAGCCAGGCAACCGCCCGCGCGCGGTGCTGGTCGTGGCGCGCGAGGATCTGGGCGGGGTAATCGTTCCTGATGGGACGGTTACCGCGGTGAGAACCACGCCGGTGTTTCTGGCAAAGGAGACAGTGCCGCTCTTGCACTCCTTATGTCCACCTCTATCCCTAGGTGTACCGGTGGGAGGCTGGCTAGCCGACCACATGCAAGAGTGGGAACGGTTAACTCAGGACCGTTTAGTCTTGCGATGGCTTTCAGTCGGGTATCATCCCGATTGGAGGACAGGCCCGCCATCGCGACTGTCTCTAGTGCCGATCTGGACTCCAAATCCGAGAGATCCAGATCAAAGGTTGTGTATCGAGGAGGAAATAAATTCCCTCATACAAAAAGGAGCTATTCAGCCGGCACAGAGGTGTCCGGGCTTCTATTCAACCCTGTTCTTAGTAACAAAGAACACCGGAGGGTGGAGACCAATTCTCAACCTCAAGCCATTGAACAAGTTCATAGAGACGCCCAGTTTCAAGATGGAGACTGTGCGCTCGGTGTTGGCGGGGTTAGAGAGGGGAATGTGGACAGCGTCGATAGATTTGAAGGACGCTTATTTCCACATCCCCGTACACAGGAGTTTCCGTCGCTTCCTGAGATTTGCATTCCAGGGCAGACAGTGGGAATTCAGGGTGCTACCCTTCGGAATTTCCACGGCTCCTCGGGTTTTCACCCGTGTGGTTCTTGCGATCACCGCATACCTCCGCAGGAGAAGCATAGCAGTCCACACGTACATAGACGACTGGCTGTTGAAAGCACACACCCGGGAAAGTTTATCGGCCAGTCTGGAGATTGTTTTGAAAACTCTCACAGACTTAGGCTGGATGATCAATTTCCCAAAATCAGAGCTGACTCCATCCCAGAAGTTTGTTTACCTGGGGATGTTCTTCGATCTAGAGACAGGATATGTTTATCCTACTCAGGAGAGAGTTCAGAAACTCATCTCATTAATTCAGTCAGTGTGCGACAGTCGTCATGTCCTGGCATGGGTTTACTTGAGAATGCTGGGGTTGATGGTTTCATTGGAACCAGTCATTCCTCAGGCCGCCTTACGCAGGCGGCCGATCCAGTTATTTCTCATGACACAATGGACCCAGAGTACAGGTTCGCTGGACTCGAATGTGTCAGTGTTGGCGCCTCTGATTCATCACCTGCAATGGTGGTTGGACACAGAGAATCTCTTGGTGGGGGTTATGCTAACCCCTCCCCACCCTCAGGTGACTGTGTATACAGATGCATCGATGGAGGGCTGGGGAGCTTGCCTGGAAGAGTCCACGATATCAGGGCTTTGGAATCTGGAACAGTCAAAGGAACATATAAATCTACTGGAGCTAAGAGCAGTAGTCCTGGGCCTGGAACATTTCTTACAGAAAGTTCAGGGCAAGATTGTTCTTATTCGTTCAGACAACTCAACAGTTGTGACTTACATAAACCGCCAGGGCGGAACGAAGTCGCCCAGTCTCTGTATGATGACATGGAGACTGCTTTGTTGGTGCCTGGATCACCAGATTACCTTGAAAGCAGTTCATATTCCGGGAAGGTTAAATCTGCTAGCAGACTCATTGAGCCGAAGGATGAGTGTTTTACCCACGGAATGGCAACTAAATCAATGTGTGGCGGATCGTCTGTTCGACCATTGGGGGAAACCCAACATCGATTTGTTCGCAACGAAGAAGAATGCGAAGATGACGACGTACGTCTCTCCGATTCCGGATCCAAGCGCTTTCGCAACAGATGCGTTAGCTATCAGCTGGGGGAGAATGTATGCATACGCATTCCCTCCAGCAATCCTGATTCCAAAAATTCTTCAGAAAATCAGACGAGGAATGCCAAGTGCTTCTGATCGCCCCGGATTGGCCAAGCCGATCATGGTATACGGATCTGCTGGACCTTCTGGTCTGCAATCCGGTTCCTCTGCCTCTGATGGACGATATTATCTTCCAGGGCAAGGCCCTTCACAACAATCCGTCAATGTTCAGATTGACTGCGTGGATGTTGTCAAGGAATCTAGAATTAAGGAGGGCTTTTCTGAGCAAGCAGCCATGTTTATGGCCAAAGCCAGGAGGGGGTCAACCTCCAGAGCATATAATTATAAAATCAACAGATTTGCAGAATGGTGCTCAAAAAGATGTATTGATCCAATGGATTCATCTATTCAGGTAGTAGCTGATTTCCTCTGTCACCTCTATGATGCCTATAGCCTCAAGCCTAACTCTATTGCTGGTTATAAGTCAGCTTTAATGTCTGTTATTCCTTGCTTGGCTAAGAGGGGAAGTGATGAAGTAAATACATTAAATGTATTAATTAAAGGCATGGGCAATCTAAGACCAAGGAATCCACCTGTGATTCCGTCTTGGAGTTTATCGCTAGTGCTTCAAGTACTAGGTGATAAGCCGTTTGAACCACTTAGTTCCATTTCTATGAAACTATTAACACTGAAGACTGTGTTTTTAATTGCTGCGGCCTCGGCTAGGCGTAGGAGTGAAATTCATGCCTTATCAGCCGAGGATGACCGTTTTGTGGTTTCAGGGGAAGGCCTTAAGCTGCTACCTAGGGTTAATTTCTTGGCTAAAAATCAGTCGTTGAAATATCCAGGTCAACCTATTGTTTTGCCTGCTTTAACTAGATATGATCCTAATTCTAAAGCATGGTGTCCCGTCCGGGCGCTTCGCCGGTACAAACAACGTACGGCGGAGTGGCGCACCGACCAGTCGGCGTTATGGTTGTCTTATATTGAACCCCATGGCAGGGCTTCTAAGGACACCATTTCCAGGTGGATTGTAGAATGCATTCAGTTTTGCCATAAATCCGCCACCTGGAAGCAGGTTGACGTGGCCAAGGCTCACAGTGTCCGCGGCGTAGTGACATCCACTGCCCTATTTAATGGGGTCCCTGTGGATGATATTATGTCGGTGGCTCAGTGGCACTGTGAGTCAAGTTTTACAGACCATTATCTCCGTGACACCTCTAATCCTCTCGCCTTGTCGATTTTGAAAAAATAACTAGGCATATATTTTTGATGGGGTTTCCTCATTGCTTATATATTTCACAATTAATTTATGGAAACAACCACTAATTTGGGACTGCATCGTTCTTCACCAATGGGAAGAGGATGTCAGCAGCCATTTCAACAAGGTCAGTCTTGTGTATGGGTTGTCCATTGTTGATTGTCTTGTCACGTTACCCGTTATTAATATGATGATGGTTTTGTGTATTTATGTGGTTCATTGTTGAGAGTATACGAAAATGGAGTTTTTTCGTCTCTGTCCTGTAGTACATGGCACTTGTACGTAGAGAGCGTATAGGACATTGAGGTCATTCGACTCTTCCTCCCAGGAAGGAGGGGGGGGAGCGCATATGACATTCGGTCATCTCTCATACATCGGGGGTGTTATCCGATGGTTAGTCAAATCCTGACTGTTTTTTCATACAGTTTCAGAAGTTTAAGTGCCTTAAACGCAGAAAAGCGTATAGGGATGAGCTGGTCTTTTGACCTCGCTTCCCTAACGCCGAATTCACTGTCGAATGCTGGCAATATCAAAAGTATTAGGGAGGTAAGTATACTCTTGATGTGAAATAAACGAAATCAAGGATTTCTTTTTTCACGAGAGAGTTGATACTTACCTCCCTAGATACGGACCCGGCCTCTCCACCCCACAGAGGCTCGGTCTTCAGGCTCTTTATAGTTGCATGTGTATCAGCCAATAAATTAGTCAGAGGAAGTGCTAGTCTGCGCATGCGCGGTGGTGGGGCTGGCATCCGCCAGACTACGCTCTGACTCCCTGCCCAGTAGGGGCACCTAACTGTTTTAATCTGAGTGTTTATTGAGTGAAAGCCAATATTTAGCAATATCAAAAGTTTAGGGAGGTAAGTATCAACTCTCTCGTGAAAAAAGAAATCCTTGATTTCGTTTAAATCACGTAATTGGACAAGTCTACTTAGAACTATACATCCCTTTCGTTCTGTAACCAAAAAATTAAGTTAGCAAGAGTTGGTTATGGGGAACCTGGTGTATATATTCTAAGATACTAACCCTAGTTTTATCAATGCTGTGCCATATCATGCATCATCAGTCAGCAACAGCATTTACCACCACCACGTCTTAAAATAAACATTTGTTATAATACACTAAATGGATCCACACTAGAAAAACCTCGTTTGAACTAAGATCTGAATCATTCCACAACTTGTATAGAGATATTTATAGATCCAGAGCGGATCTCTAAAGGTTTAACATGTTGTTGGGTCTTTGTAGACTTCTTTCTTTTTGTTACTACTACTACTCATTCAGTTTTCATCTAATCTTGCTGAAACTTGACACACCTATTGTAGGGGTAAGTCCCGACATCACTACGGAGCCTGATTTTCGATTCATTGCCCTCCTTGGATTTAGTAGGCGGCACCACTCTTAAATATTAAAATCGCTACTTCTGTGTTAATGATAAATGTAATTTGATAAGACTTGAGCAGAATATCCTAGGGGTAAATATTGACATCAGTGCAGAGCCCAATTTTCAATTCACCACCTTGGTGTGTTTTATAGGGGTGCCCCACCATTAAAATTTAAAACCGTCACTCCGTTATTAATGAGCGGATCTCAATAAACTTTAAGAGGGATATTCTATGTGTAACTCTACATCATTGCGGAATCAGGATAAAGATTTTTTATTCATACAGCGTTTTTATACGCCTGCGTAAGCTGAGTCGTATTATGTGATGACGCCCACTGTCCGTCCATCCATCCATCCGTGTGTCCGTCCATCCGTGCATCCGTCCATCTGATTTCTTGTCCGGGCCAGATCTTGAAGAGTTGAACCTACACTCACAATTTTTTTTCTCAGCAGATGTTAGGGATAGACGAAGTGTCATGATTTCATTTAGACAAAATCCGCCCATATTCACCAGAGTTATCTCCCTTGAAAAGCTAAGATTCGTCAAAATTTTCTTGTCTGGTCCAGATCTCGATGAGCTTTGAACCCACAATCGAAAGATTTTTTTGTTCAGCAGACGTTTTAGGGATAAACGAAGGGTGATCAAAGACAAACAGTTCACATTTATCATTCCTCAAAGAAATATGCCTGTGGACATATGTTGAGTTTCACTAAAACTCTTGTTAGTAGTGCCCCTCACAGTTTAAATATTAAAATCGCTACTCCTCCGTTATTAATAAAGGGATCTTGATGAAACTTGTGAGGGATATTCTATGGGTAATGTTTGCAGCCAGACGTTCGACTCACTGTCTTGGTGGCTTTTAGTAGGGTGATTATTGATGAATGTATCTCGATAAAATTCGAGAGACATTCTATGGGTAACTTGACATTATTATCGGAGCCAGATTTTCGTTGTACTTCCCTGTTGGGCGCGCCACCCTTAAATTAAAAAAATCGCTACTCCATTATTTAAGGAGCGGATCTCGATAAAACTGTAGAGGGATATTCTACAGGTAATTCTTGACGTCATTATGGAGCCGTATTTTAGATTCACTGCCATTCTGGGTGGTAGAATGGTGCTCCACAAGTTTTAAAATCATTGCTCCTCCGTTATTAATGTTAATGAATGGATCTCAAGAAAACTTGGGATGGTTATTCTATGTGTAACTTTTGATATCAGTACAGAGTCATATTTTCGATTCACTGCCCTGCTGGGTTTTAGTAGGGCACCAATCCTTAAATTTTTAAATCGTTATTCCTCCATTACTTATGAATGGATATCGATAAAACTTGAGAATGGTATTCTGTGCGCCACTGCATCAATACGGAGCCCGATTTTCGATTCACTGCCCTGCTGGTTTTTAGAATGGTGGCCAGCTTTAAATTTTAAAATCAATACTCATCCGTTTTTGCGGAACTTATCTTGATAAAACTTGAGGGGGTGTTCTAGCGGTAATTACTTATACCATAATGAAGCTGATTTTCGATTCACCCTCATGGTAGGGTTTAGAAGGATGCGCTCACCCCCTCCACCCACCCCCTCCACCCACCCCCTCCGCCCACCCCCTCCACCCACCCTTAAATTAAAAATCTATAGAAGTTGGAGAATGCTCCGGATTTTAGCTTGTGCAAGCTTTTACTTGTTCATTTAAGGGTGCAACCCTTCTAAACACCGGCAGGTGAATAAAAAGTAGCCTCTTATAGTGTAAATAGTTTGTTCAGAGGAAGCTGATACATAAAAAACATGGCCGCCATGGACCAATCAAAATGTAGCATGTTTGGAGGCCATACTAGATTTTTTGATTTAATCTATTTTGAAGCGGGAATTGGTTTGTATAGGTTTTTGCATAGGCTGATTTTAAATTTGCCATTTTCAAAGCGGTCGTATAAATGGTTTGGCAGCCATCTTGGATTGTTTTCCCACCAAAATCTATACTACATTTGTATAAGCAATAGGTTATCTAAAATGTTTGCTTTGTAAGAGCCACTGGACTGATTTCAAGTATATTTTTATACGCCGTTGCAAATTATACGCCTGCACAAAGCGGGGTCGTATTATGTGATGGCAATCGCCGTCCATCTGATATCTTGTCGGGGCCAAATCTCGAAGAGTTTTGAATCTACAATTTTTTCCAGCAGATGTGTGAGCAATAAACAAAGTGTCATGATTTCTTTTCGGCAAAATCTGCCCATATTTGCCAAAGTTATCTCCCTTGAAAAACAAATTCATCAAAATTCTTTTGTCCAGGCCATATCTCAAAGAGTGTTGAACCTACACTCACCATTTCTTTTTCGGCAGTTTGTGTGAGGACTGGACGAAGTGTCATGATTTTGTTTCGGCAAAATCTGCCCATATTCGACAGAGTTATATCACCCTTGAAATGCTAAAATTTGTCAACATTTTCTTGTCCGGGCCACATCTCGAAGAGTTTTGAACCTACACTCACAATTTATTTTTTCAGCAGATGTGTTAGGGATGGACGAAGTGTCATGATTTCGTTTCTGCAAAATCCGCCCATATTTGCCAGAGTTATCTCCCTTAAATTTTCTTGTCCGCACCAGATCTCGAGGAGTTTTGAACCTACTCACAATTTTTTTTCCAGCAGATTTGTTAGGGATAGACGAAGTGTCATGATTTCATTTCGTCAAATTCAGCCCATATTTATGGGCTAATCACATTTAGGATTCCTCAAACAAGTATGCTTGCGGGCATATGTTGAGTTTCACTAAAACTCTCGTTAACTAAATTTGATAGGAGACATCCTTGTTCTTGTTGCTGCTCTGACCAAAGCTTAGGGCCCTACTTAGAAGCGATCACCTGTCTCGTTGAAATGCCTATATTACAGTTCAGCAATATAGGGGTCGTTTGTTTAGAAAATATTTGAATGAATCTACTTGCTGCCGAAATGAGCAAACACTCCATATAATTATTTTATAATCCCCCTATTTTACATTTTCCTTGCTTGAATGTCAAGTTTCTTACTTCTTAGACTGACCATTGCATGATGTTTGTGTTGCATTGTATCATCAGACTTCGCTAGAAAGCACGGGCAAAGATGAGAAGAACTTCTCGCATTTATCATTAGACTTCTTGAAGCCAGACAAAATCAGGTCAGTGTAAAAATATTCTTTTGACCACAGCATTTTTAGCTCGACTTTACAAAGTAAAGAAGTTATTGTGATACTCTGCATGCCATCCAGCAGCGGTGGTGGCGTCGGCGTCCAATTTGCGTTTAGCTCAACTTCTGTTTATATCCAATGTTTGGTTAATCCTTATAATGACACAGCATCACACAATGACCTTGGGCTCAAAAGGTCAATCACGCAATGACTTTGGGCTCAAAGGTCAAGGTCAATGTTACCTTGGTTAAAACATAGGTTTTTCAACATTTTCCATTTAGCTCAACTTTTCTGTTCATGTTTGGTTAATTATACTGGACCCAAGCTTGGACACATGCTTCCTTAGAGTGACACAGCATCACACAATGTGTATAAGCAATAGGTTATCTAAAATGTTTGACTGTGACCTTGGTTATAACCATGTTTTTTCAACATTTCACTTTAGCTCAACTTTTCTGTTTATATCTCATCTTTGGTTAATTATACTTGACCCAAACATGGACACATGCTTCTTTATAATGATACAGCATCACACCTCGGGTAAAAAAGTGAAATGGCAAGGTCACTGTAACCTTGATAGAAACCTTTTTCAACATGAACATTTTGCGTTTTACTGCAGTGTGTGTGTGTTTGTTGTGAATTATACTTATTTCATAAAGACTTATTTAATTGCATAAATTCATGTTTCGTGACGTAATTGATTATGCCATCATCCTACACATCACATAGTTGATTGTGACATCATGTGATTGATGGATAAACTGGATCCCTCCATTAGAGTCTGCGTTGTATCATTCTAACCTATTATCTTGCAGAGACAAAGATGGCAATCGTCCTGGTGATGTCGATTATGATCCACGTACATTAAGTGTTCCAGATCAGTTCCTAAGAGATTGCACACCGGTAAGTAGGCTTGCACAATTATTGCTTTCAGTAATCCTGATCAATTATTTAATAATAATCGCGATAACTCGATTAATCAGCTTGAGTACAAATTACCCAGTTATAACACCAAAAAAGCATATCAGTGATGAAAGCTGCAATGGTGTTGAGAAAGGTCGATTTGCAGGCCAAGAGAAGACTATTTTTGAAAATGTGTCATGTGGAATGCCTGGCTTGATTCTCGAGCCAGTCATTCCAGTGATATGTTTTCAAAAATAGTCTTCTCTTGGCCTGCAAATGGACATGCATTCACTGGGCAAAATGCAAATTTCTGTGATCGATCGCATTAAATAGTAATTAAGGTTTTGAAATATTTTATACTGTAGAATTATTCACGATTATTCGATTATTAGCTAACCTGGCCTAAAAGGCCAAGAGAGCTTATGCCATGGCGGCCATCCGTCATCCGTCCGGTGTCTGTCCGTCCGTCAAATCACATCTTAACGATTTGACCAATTTCAACCAAATTTGACTGGAATGACTAAGCTGCTACCCTCAATTTTTATTGATCAATTTTTGGGGTGAAAATCTTAGATTTTATGAAAAATCTACTGGAAATGGTCAAAATGCTACTCCTTAGCTGCTTGACATATTTCATCCAAATTTGAGTAGATGCATTCTGTGGTGGTAGGCTCTAGAACTTCTTTTCAGAATTTTGATTGATCAATTTTTTGGGTGAAAATTTGAGATTTTATGAAAAATCTACAGAAAATTGTCAAATTGCTTCTTCTTGGTACTTTGAGCAATTTCAACCAAACTTGGCTAAAATGATTGAATCATAATAGGCTCCAGAATTTCCATTCAGAATTTTGATGGGTAGATTTTTCCTATGAACATTTTTTTTCCATCTTGTTTAATGTAAAGAATCATGTATATTTAAATGCTTCAAAGGCTAATGTTCCAGATGAACGTCACGATTGAAAAAATAATCGCGATTTTTTATTTAATCACATATCGCGCAAGCCTACCGGGAAGCGTGAATATTGACAAGTAACCATGCATGCTGATGCAGGTGAAGTTCGAGGCTAACAAATATTCAGTTAGTTTCATTACTAACTTATCATGCATATGGACAGTGTGAAACAAATGATGAACAGTTAATTACATTAGTTTGTACCCGAGTTCCCCATTAAATTATGATAGCAGATCATTTTGAGCTGGGTGTCCATCTCGAGTATAAACCCTTCCTTAATAACAAAGTCAGATGGTTTGAATTGCTAGGAACATGGGCATTTTGTTATGCTACATGTAAAATGTCAAACTATTTATATGAAAGAAACTGGGATGGAAATATGCCTTGGCAACATTGGCATAGAGTAGGAATATATAATTTCATTAAACTTAAATCAGTTAGTAAAATATTTACATATTCATGTACCACTGGAAAGTGAAGACTATCCGTCATTTTGACTATTTCTGTAAATTTGGCAATAAGCATGTCGACTGAGCTGCAAATGGCCATTTAATAAGGAAATATTTAGACTAATAAAAGTTAGGGAGAACAAAGCTAGAGATTGGTGGAACATAGCTATTTAGAAATGAATCACATTTCATAACTCTAGAACATCTTTTTTATGGATGGCCTGAGTAACATTTAGAATATATATGCCAAGGGTCAATATTCTCATAAGAAATAAAATAGTCAGCGACCGACCATTTTTAGCTCACCTGACCCGAAAGGTCATGGAGGCAGTCTGTCAAGTCGCATCTCCTCATTTATCCTTTGACCGATTTCAACTAAATTTGGCTGGAAGCATCCTATGGTGCTAGGTTGCAGAACTTCTATGCAGAAGTAGTTAATGAGGAGTAGCATTTTAAACAATTTCCCATCATTTATCGGAAAATTGAAGATGGCCACTAAAGAAGTTGATCAATCAAAATTCTGTATACAAGTTCAGAAGCATACCAGTCTAGGGTCCTCCCAACCATATTTCCTTGAAATCGGTCAAGTGGATGTTGAGGAGTAGGCTTGTAACTGATTTCCAGAAATTGGTCAATTTTTCTGGCGGCCATCTTGGATTTTCTGGAAATCATTTAAAATGCTACTCCAATATAAATGGTCTGACTTGAACGAAATGTGGGTGGACTAATTCTATCCTTGTAGGCGTCAACACGTCTAATGAGAATTCTGATTGATCAATATTTCCAGTGGCCATCTTGGATTTTCTGAAAATTTCTGGAAATCTGTTAAAACCCTACTCATTATCCACTTGACTGATTTCAAACAAACTTGGTTGGGAGGACCCTAGACTGGTATGCTTCTGAACTTGTATACAAAATTTTGATTGCTCAATTTTTTTGGTGGCCAGCTTGGATTTTCCGAAAAATGATGGGACCAATCAAAATTTTATGTTTGGTGACTTTATTAGATTTTTTTATTGGCTGAATGGAACCAGGTTCAATCTGATTGTGTCATTAATTTCCCACTAAATATCGTTCGAACTGAATTCCAATTTTGTATTTTATGTCTTAAAGTTTTATGTCTGTTCCATTACTATTAGTCCAGGTGAGCATTAAGGCGCTCCTGCCACCAATATAGAACATGTTATTTTATCATTAGTGGGTTTTCATATTGAACCCAACATATATCATATTCTATACATGTTAGCGGAATGACACTCTGAGCGCCAAGAGAAGACTATTTCTGAAAATTAATGTCTGCTGCTAGCGGAAAAAGTCATTCCAGTGGTAAATTTTCAAAAAACTTGGTCTGCAGATGGATGTTCAATGATTTTCTTCATCAATCGGCGCAGCTTGGAAGCATGCGAAATAAACAAAATTAAAGAAATGTTAATGATGTTTTGGGACACTAATGCTTTAATCCTCAAATATAATATGTTCAAGAAAATTTAAATTTTCTCAATCAACAAAGTCCACTCGCAGACCAAGTTATTAAGCCAGTTATTGAAATGTTAAATATTAAAAGTCTTTGTCAGTAAATGTACTTTCAGTAAGGAAATCATGTCTGGTTTTCTTGACCAGTCTGAATCATTAACCCTTTAACCCTCAAATTTGTTCAAGAATATTTCAATTTTCTCATAGATCATTTCAATTTTCAGCACAAGAGAAGACTATTTTTGAAAATCTACAGCTGGAATGACTGGCGCGAATCATTCTAGTGGTAAAGTTGAAAAAATAGTCTTCTCTTGCGCTGCAAATGTACCTTTTCCAAAACTGATGCAAAATAATGTGCTTAATTCACCTTAGAATAGTCCAGCAATACTACATCCATTCAGTCCACCTGTTCAACTCTGATTGTTTTTCCCATCTCTTTCAAAGGCCATCCGACAGTGGTGGGACTTCAAGAAGGAGAATTATGATACTATACTCTTCTTTAAGGTAAGTATCCTGCCACAGCCTGGCGCTAGACGATTCATAGCATACAAACCTAATGGACTTGATAAAACGTGGGAATGGGGTGAGAGGAAGTTGGAGAAATGGAGGAATCCAGTTTTAGCTATGCCCCGCCCATCTCTAACTAAGCTCCACTCATGCCCGTGTTGGAATCGAATGATGCCTGCACTCTGAATCTCAATTTCCAGAAAACTACAGGTAAACTGTTGGAATATTTTGAAACTAATATGACTGGGTTTCAGTTAGTTTTAAAATATTCAACTAAATGTTTATTAAATAGTAAAGACGTATAATTTGTACAACAATGCTTAGTCCGTCATCAGATAGGGTTCGTTGCAATACCGACAGGCAAACACTGCACAAACTACAGAGCTGAAGTCGAAGCACTGGTTCATGCAGCTAATACCATCAGCAGAACAGCAGACCCTATTGCACAGATTGTCTTTTTATCTGATGCCCGCTCTGTCCTTGAGGCTATCACCAAAGGTAAGCTGCCACAACTTGAAGAAGCACTACAAACCATCAAATGCTTTCGGATAGCACTGCAGTGGATCCCCTCACACTGTGGAGTCCAAGGAAATGAGGAAGCAGACAAGATGGCAAAGGTGGGTGCAGAAGAGAATCAGACAGAAAACATGGTTACCCATACAGAGATGAAGACTATCATTAAGTCCCTCTATAGAACACCTCAATCAGAAGATGCCTACCATCATCTCTCGAGGCCAGAGCAAGTGACCATTTTTCGTCTCAGAACTGGACACAACAGACTAAACCAACACATGTACAGGCGGTTCCACCTTACGACATCGCCCGCTTGTCCTTGTGGAGAAGCAGAACAGACCACAGAGCACATACTTCAATGTTGCAGTACGTATCAGCTGCTGAGAGAAGAGATCTGGCCTTTGTCAACCTCTATTCTTGAAAAGCTGTATGGGCCTGTGGAAGAACTGCAGAAAACCACAGATTTCATCTTGAGAACGGCTCTCCAAGTGTGATACCAGCGATCGAAAAGAAGAAGAAGAAGATAGGGTTCGTAACAAACTTGTCTATGTCAATCACAACGTAATTGATTATGATGTCATCTACATGTCACGTTGATTAGCACGTCATATGATTGATGGATAAACTAGCAAGGCCCATTGTGTTGTGACGCTGGTAGATCCAGGTCTCGCTTGCTCCTAATTGCAGTACTTGTGTCTGCATTGGTGTCTCCTCTCGGGAGTTATGTGATGCGGGAGACATGTGATTCCTCATGTGCTGGCAGGTTGATGTCTTTGTTGTGGCCATTACGGTATCTCTGAAGACGCATATTCCTGCATGTTCATGATTTAGACAGGATCCATCTTCGGAGATGGCCAAAGGTGATTCCCTTGCTTCTACAAATTCTTCTTCGCCAGCCAAGCCTTCACCAGCCAAGCCCTTCTCTCGGAAGGCTACAAATTCTTCTTCGCCAGCCCAGCCTTTGCCAGCCAAGGCCTTCTTTCGGAAGGTTGACCTGGAAATTAAAGGAAGCTGTTCCTCTAGTCGAGGATTACTTGATTGGCAGAAGCCATTTTGTTTGCTGATTTTGATCTAGTAAAACATAAAAATGCCACAATCTTATAGATTATTACCTGAAGCTGTTCTCGATTGGCGAACAAATTCGTATACTTTGCGCTGCGTTAGTGTTCGCTATTAATAGGCCTCTGGTTAATGGGCTTGGGCATGTCCTTGTGAGCATATCTTTGCCCAAGAGCTTTTGTCAGTATTGTGTGCTTTGGGCTTAGGCAATGCGTTGTGGTGTTTAAGCAGCCAGAGATTTGCCCAAGATTTATGGGCAAATGGGCTCGCACATGCGCCCAGGTTTTTCCCAGAAGTTTTGGGCATTGTGGTGCTTTTGTGTGATTGCACATGCGTGGTTGTGTCAGTTCATTTGCAGGCCAAGAGAAGAGTAATTTTGAAATTGTACCACTGGCCAGTCATTCCAGTCATAAACTTTCTAAAATAGTCTTGGCCTACAAATGAACACTCCTCAAGGCGGGTTCTGGCTGACTTGACTGTTAAAGGCTTAATCATGTTCTCTGATTAATAGAAATCCTCATGGCATGCAGTGCAGCTCAGAAATAACTTAACATGTTTCCAAAGCAAAATAAAACGTACTGTTGAATATTTTGCGGATAATTGGATTGGAAGACTGTCTAACGCAACAATGTCTTCCAGTCTAATTATCTTCAAAATATTCAACAAAACTACTTACATCGTGTTCAAGATAGTACTAACTATCATGTTTCGGTTTTTGTTTTAGAAACATGTTCCCTTATTTATGAGCTGTACTGTAAATGTCGGCTCTTGCACGCTTCACTCATGTATCATTTTCAGATGGGGAAGTTTTATGAGCTTTTTCACACAGACGCTATAGTTGGTGCTGAGGAGCTGGGATTGACATACGCCAAGGTATGTCTAATTATCTCTCGTCTTGCAGAATTATGAAGTCATATTATTTCATTCTGTGTATTTTTCAGCCATGGACCCAACATGTCAATGGATGAATCCAAGATTAGCTATGCCCCACCCAGCTCTAGCTAAGTTCCAGCCGCACTGCCCGTGTTGCGATCGATCGAGCCCTGAACTCCCTGACTATCAATTTCCTGAAAACTATACACGTAAGCTGTTGAATATTTTGAAACTAACTTAACTGCAACGGCGCCCAGTCAAATAAGTTTCAAAATATTCAATGGCATGTTTATTAAATAGTAAATACATACAGTTCATACAAAAACGCTTAGTCCATCATCAATTAAGCCTTCATGACGAACTTAGCTATGTTATTCATCACGTAATTGATTATGACGTCTTTCTACACATCAGGTAGTTAATTACATGTATGATGACATATGATTGACTGCGAAACTGGAATCCTCCATTAAAACTTGTCATGTGTTAGACTCCTGTTACCATTCTGTGGACATTTTAGGTTTGAGACTCCTGACACCATTCTGTGAACATTTTAGGTTTGAGACTCCTGACACCATTCTGTGGACATTTTAGGCTTGTGACACCTGTCACCAGTCTGTGGACATTTTAGGTTTGAAACTCCTGACACCAGGCTGTGGACATATTAGATTTGAGACTCCTGTCACCAGTCTGTGGACATTTTAGATTTGAGACTTGTCACCAGTCCGTAGAAATGATGCATGTGTGAGAGGTTTATCAGAGTAAAATCAGGATATTTGGTAGTATTATCAGAGAATGACATCATGTGTGTATCAGTGTAAATGATGTCATGTTTGATAGTTTTGTTAGAGGCAATGACATGTGTTCGAGGTTTACATCTGCAGAAATCATCATGTGTGGAAGTTTTGTTGGAGGAAACATACGAGACAGGGGTTCAGTTCATAGGATTAGATAATATCGTGTTTGGATCACAGTAGATACTGTCATGACTGTCTAGCTCGGCTTCAGTGCTAAAAATGTTTATTAACGTTCCGCATGGATACCTGAAAATTCTACTACAGGACAGTATATAAATATCCTAACATGTTTCCTAAGCAAAATAAAATGTACTGTTACATATGTGGGACTTAATTTAATTAGAAACTATTGCTGCTTAAGGCAGTAATGGTTTCCAATCAAATTACGTCCAAAATATTGAACAGAACACTTCTTGCGTCATGTTCAAAATTGTACTAACTAGTTTCTGTTTTTGTTTTGAGAATTATAACTTATTTATGAGCTGTGCTGTATGAAGCTTTCCCAAACTGGATCATGGAAGCTGGTTATAAAACATCTAAATTATATCCTTTTCCCATACAACCCAGAGTCGGCTATTGAAATAATTTAAAAATAAATAATAAAATATAAAATGAATATATTTTAGTGAGAGTGATTAATTTATTCTGAATTATTGAGCTGCTATATAACTGAGCCAGTCATTCCAGTAGTAAATGCTCGAAAATAGTGTTCTGTTGTCCTGAAAATGGACATCCATTGAGTTGAGCCAAAATTTTACTTTGTCCAATGTTGTCCTTTACAGGATTACAGAATTTAAAGGTCATCAATAATTGTTTTCAATCGAAATTAAAATCAGCAACTGTCTAAATGGGTGGGAATTTGATCCAGGAATTACCAATCCAGATTATTAGATTTTACGTTATTATATTTCTAGAGTGCTCATGCCCATGCTGGGTTCCCTGAAATAGCGTTTAATCGTTACGCGGACACGCTTGTACAGAAAGGATACAAGGTCGCGCGTATAGAGCAAGTGGAGACGCCGGAGATGATGGCCGAGAGATGTAAAACATGTGAGTGGATTCTACCATTTCACATCGTATTAACATATGCCCACACATCACTCATCGTATTAACATATGCCTACTCACATCGCCCCTCTGTATGTGGCCATACTTGCAGAGTTTTGATCTCTTGCTATGTGAAGTAACATTACGCTTATGGAATTGAGGGTAACCAATCAGGTCATCATGTATTTCTTATCTAGCAATTTCATTGGCTGAGACTCACAGTTCATTTATTTTTAGGACGGCTTGTTAACTTAGTGTGGATATGATAGCCTGCAAGCACAGTACTCGATATGGGAGCAGAGCGGGAGGGCGACATCGCGTGATAGGACGATGCCATTTCATGACCACCATTAACATACATTAGATTATGCCACTATTGCAGTGAGTCAAATTTGTTAACTCGTAGCTCTAATTTGATCAAGAATTTATCTCATAGAAAATGTCCCTTTGCATGTCAGGAGAGAGACTATTTTTGAGAATTTACCCCTGGAATGACTGGCTCGATTACTGAGCCAGTCATTTCAGTGGTAAATTTTCAAAGAGTTGGCCTGCAAATGGACATTTCTCAAGACCACTGCCGAGGCCAGTTTTGGCCATTGAAGGGTTAAGGCAAAAGAACTACCATGATTTAGGATTGCCCCCAGGAAGACGGTCTGATTTTTATGGTGGTCTGTATTACATGCGAAACATTCTTGTGTACATATTGTAGTGTGAGTGCTACTACTGTCTGTCTGTCTGTCTGTCTGTCTTAACACTAAAAAATGCATTGGCTGAAGAATTTAATTTAAAATGTCTCTAAATTTGTCCTATCGAGATCAAATTTAGATCTACTTATAGTGGTTCCCCCCCCCCCCCCCCTTGCGAATGGGTGGGGTGTCCGTCCATCCATATGTATATCCGTCCATCTGTGTGTCCATGTCTGTCTCTCTGTTTCTGTTTGACTCAATTCTCAAACAAGAATTAATCTTCTAGGAAATTAGCATTCTTAATTATGTGAAAATACAAATTTTAATAAATTTAAAAATGGAATGGCGAGGTTTGTATCTCTTTGTTTCCAAGGCAATACGAGGTTTGTATCTCTGTTTCCAAGGCAATGCTATTCTCCTCAGCAGATAATTACTGTTAATTGTGAATACCTTTCCCCAGTATTACGACCAACAAAGTTTGACAAAGTCGTTCAACGTGAGGTCTGTCGTGTCACATCATCCGGAACAAAGACGCTATCATTCTTAGAAACTGACACAGCAATGGCACAGAACAGCTACCTTCTCGCGATCACACACAAGGTATGACATTGTCCCATAGAACATCTACCATCTAGCAATCACACACACGGTATGACATCGTCCCATAGAACAGCTACCTTCTAGCAATCACACACAAGGTATGACCTAATCCAAGAACATCTACCTGCTAGCAATCACACACAAGGTATAACATCGGCCCATAGAACATCTACCTTCTAGCAATCACACACAAGGTATAGCATCGTCCCATAGAACATCTACCTTCTAGCAATCACACACACGGTATGACCTAATCCCAGAACATCTACCTTCTAGCAATCACACACAAGGTATGACCTAATCCCATAGAACATCTACCTTCTGGCAATCACACACTTGGTATGACCTAATCCCAGAACATCTAACTTCTAGCAATCACACACACGGTATGACCTAGGCCCGTAGAACATCTACCTTCTAGCAACCACACACACGGTATGACCTAATCCTGGAACATCTACCTTCTAGCAATCACAGCCAAGGTATGACATCGTCCCATAGAAAATCTACCTTCTAGCAATCACACACAAGGTATGACCTAATCCCAGAACATCTACCTTCTAGCAATCACACACACGGTATATGACCTAGTCCCGTAGAACATCATTTTAGAAAATTTGCCACTGGAATAGCTGGCTCGGTTATTGAGCCAGTCATTTCGGTGGTAAAGTTTCAGAAATACTTCTGTTGGCCTGCAAATGGATATTTCTCAAGACCACTACAGAGGCTGCTTTTGGTCAGCATGACCATTAAACTGCTAAATAATCTGTTACATCACGTAGATCTTGCTTGGGTACTTGTTAATTCATGGAATCCATTTCCTTACTCGATCATATGACATCATAATCATGATGTCATGAATGATTCAATTATGCCCGTCTTTAGCGCTTAATGGTCTGACACATTGCACGAATTGTATGTTTTTGTTATTTAAGAAACATGGTGTTGGATATTTTGAAACTAATTTCACTGGGCGCTATTGCTTGCTGCCTATGTCAGCAACCGCGCCCAGTCAAATTAGTTTCAAAATATTCAACAGTTTACATGTATAGTTTTTCGGAAATTGATAGTCAGGGTGTTCAGAGATCGATCGATTCCAACCAGGGATGGGGTCAATTCCATTTTATCAATTCCAATTCCACCTCAATTCATTTTATCAATTCCAATTCCACCTCAATTCATTTTATTAATTCCAATTCCGTTTCCGCATCAATTCATTTTATCAATTCCAATTCCACCCAGAAAAGTTCAATTCCAATTCCATTTGATCAATTCCAAGTCTAATTCCAATTCCATACCAATATTTACTTGAGATCTACATTGTTATATTTTAACCATTTAATGCCTAAGGTGGCCATGAAAAACTAGATTTATCATTAGCAAATGTGCATTTGCAGGATAAGAGAAGACTATTTAAAAAAAATTTAACAATGCAATAACTGGCTCAGTTATTGAATCAGTCGTTCCACTAGTAAATTTTCAAAAATAGTCTCATCATACATATGATCCTTCCTCAAGACCAGTGCAGAAGGCATTTTTGGCTGGCTTCTCCGTTAATATTTAAAACAATTAGAATAAATATTGTTGTTGCCAATAGGTAGTTATATCTTTCAGTCAAATTATTGTCCAAAAAGTAAACATTCAGCAGATCTTATTTTTAGTTAATTCGACTTAATTAAAGCTTAATGTCGACTTTCTGATGAATATGACTAAAGTTTAAGGCCATGTCTAATTATTATAGATAAATGTAAACCTTGCTATATAAATGTTTGGATTAAAAAGTATTAGAATACAATGTATATAGTACAGTACTAAGTGAGAGTACTGAGCACATGTATGTAGAGTTTGAATAACACCTCTAGTCCAGGTGTCTGTGTTTTAAAAGATGAAACATTTCACAGAGGGGGTTGTTCAATGATTCCTTTATGTAGGAGGGTATAATTACAGGGCAATTATCTTGTAATGTACTGCTTTCTTCACCCATTTCATTCCATGCAGATGATAGTTATTACTTTACTGAACACTATTGCTAATATCTTGATGAATAATTTTAACACAATTTGGTTATCTTGGTTCTAGCTTATATATTTGAAATCATTTTAACTAATTTGTATGATTTTAAAGATGGCATGATTTCATACAGATGAAAACCTGTTTCCAGGGAATGCAGAATGAAATAAGTTCAAGATCAGTGGCTTTGATTGAATAAAGCAGGTACAAAGCTCACATAGGATAAAAGGCTTAATTGGTCACTGGTCAGGGAGAATTGAGTTAATTCAACATTGTATAAAAATGCATAGCATTTATCAGATCTTTATTTTGTCAATTCAGAGAGCGAGAGATTACTTTTGAAAATTTACCACTGGAATTACTGGCTCAGTTAGCCAGGTAGCCACTCCAGTGGTAAATTTAAAAAAATTGTCCCATTTGCCTGCCAATGCACATTTCTGAAACTCATTGCAGAAAGTGGTTTTGGCCGAATTGGTGTTAAAGGGTTAAGGGCTAACTTGCTCATCACTGAATTATCAGTATCTCAAATTCTAAGTCTTCAAACCAAACATAACTACATGTAAGTTGTTAAAATTTATTTTAGTAGGAAACTGTTGCAGCCATAGGAGACAAAAGTATTCAGTCAAATTAATTTTTAAATATTCAATAAAACATCTAATAACTGCTGGCATAATAAATATCATCAACCTGCATATAGAATGAAATGTGGTAAATGGTATCATATAGATCATTTAGGATGAAATGCATTAAGGGCACATGAAGATCAGTGTATAGTACAGATATTACATGTACATTTTATAGCCAACAATGTTCAGTAAATCTATGACAAATATGACTGAAATTGAGTTGGAATTTATCAATTCCGGTCAACTCAAATTATCAATTCCAAATCCAATTCCAATTCTGGTGTCTTAAAATTTATCAGTTCCAATTCCAATTCCAGACTCCTCAGATTTATCAATTCCAATTCCAGAATTGAATTTGAATTGACCCCAACCCAAATCCAAACACGAGCGAGGTGTGGGTGGAGTTTAGCTAGAGATGGGCGGGGCATAGCTAAAACCGGAAAGGTCCATTATCCTGTGAACCCTGTCATACCCATTTGAACCCTGAATTCACAGAGCCTCAATTTCAAGGTAACTATACAGGCAATCTTTTGAATACATTGGAACTAATTTGACAGGAACCTGTTCAAAGGGTTAAACTTTTAACGGTCACATCAGCCAAAACCATCCTTTGCCTTGGTTCTCCTCAGGAATGTCAAAAATTTGCAGACCATCAGAAGATTATTCTTGAAAATTTCCCCACTGAAGTGCCTGACATTTTAACCAGGCCAGCCATTCCAGTGGTGAATTTTCAAAAGAACTCTTGGCCTGCACATGGACATTCAATGAGCAAATATTTAAATTCAATAGTTTAGATTTTTCTGACCAATCTTGGACATGAAAGGGTTAAGCCTTAGGCAGGAATAGCTAACTTCCACTCAGAGAAATTTCAGAATATTCAGCACATCGTTGTAAATTATTCATGATTTTCTGATTTTTCAGCTATACATCATAAAAAGCACCAAATTTAATGAAGCTAAAGTGGAATTTGACTCATGCTGCCCTGCTGTGATGAGGCAGGTTTATATGGGGGGGGGGGGGGGGGGGGGCAACTTGTCAAACATTGATACAGCTAATCTTACTTTAACCCCTCTTGTGTTAGCAGGGCCTCAAAGCACCCAAAGATGCTATTTATATCAATTAACCCATCAATGGTTAAGATTTGTCACGGAAATTGGGTGTCCATTTGCTGGCCAAAAAAGAATATTTTTGTAAATTTACCACTAAGAATGGCTGGCTCGAGTCGGTCATTCCAGTGGTTAATTAAAAAATAGTCTTCACGGCCTGTAAATGGACATTCCTCAAGACACTGGCAGAGGATGTTCTGGCCGGCTTGACCATTATATGGTTAAGTTGACACAAGAGGGCTTAAAACATATATCACCTGTGAATCTTCTTAGCAATCTCACCGTACTGACATGGCTACGTTACTATCTCACAGGAATTGTCACAGCCTGATGGACAGCTACGGTTTGGTGTGTGCTTCGTCGATACATCAGTTGGAAAATTTCAGGTAACAAAACATTTACTATGTATACCTTATTTATATGATGCTTACTCATTGGTCATTCTGAATTGCAACAAAGATATTTTAAAAACTATTTAACATAACCCTTTAGTGGCGAAAACTGGCCTCCATGTCATAGTGTTAGTGTGTGATTTATACCGTTGTTCATTAACTATTTAATGGTCAAGATTTGTCAAGAAAATTTATATTCTTTTCTTTGTGAATATCCATTTACAGAGCAAGAGAAGACTATTTTTATACGCCCGCGCAAAGCCAAAGTATTATGTGATGGCGCTCGCCGTCTGTCTGTCTGATTTCTTGTCCGGACCAGATCTTGAAGAGTTTTGAACCTACACTCACAATTTTTTCCATAAGATGTGTCATGATTTTGTTTCGGCAAAATCTGCCCATATTTGGCAAAGTTATAGCCCTTGAAAAGCTCAAATTTGTAAAAAAAAAATTTGTCCAGCCCATATCTCGAAGAGTTATGAACCTACACTCAGTTTTTTTCAGCCGATGTGTTAGGGATGTACGAAGTGTCATGATTTCGTTTCGGCAAAATCCGCCCATATTCCGCAGAGTTATCTCCCTTGAAATGAAAAAATTTGTCTAAATTTTCTTGTCCAGGCCACATCTCGAAGAGTTTTGAACCTACATTCACAATCCTTTTTCAGCAGATGTGTTAGGGATAGCCGAAGTGTCATGATTTCGTTTCGGCTAAATCTGCCCATATTTGCCAGAGTTATTTCCTTTAAATTTTCTTGCCCGGGCCAGATCTGGAAGAGTTTTGAACCTACACTCACAATTTTCACAATCAGTGTCATGATTTTGTTTCTGCAAAATCTGGCCATATTTGATCTCCCTTGAAATGCTAAAATTTGTCAAAAATTTTCTTGTCCGGGACACATTTCGAAGCGTTTTGAACCTACACTCACAATTTTCCCCCCCAGCAGATGTGTTGGGGATATACGAAGTGCCATGATTTCGTTTTGGCAAAATCTGCCCATATTCGCCAGAGGTTATTTTGCCCTCAAAAGACAAACGTTTTCCAAATTTTCTTGTGCGATTGTCCAGATGTATATGAAAGACAACCCCCCCCCCCCCCCACCCCATCTCGGAGAATTATCAAAGACTAACTAATCACATTTAGTATTCCTCAAACAAGTATGCTTGCGGGCATATGTTGAGTTTCACTAAAACTCTGAAGATTTATCACTGGAATGACAGGCTCAGTTACTGAGCCAGGCATTCCCGTCGTAAATTCTCAAAAATAGTGTTCTCTTGACCTGTAAATGGACATTTCCTCAAGGTCACTGCAAAAGCTGTTTTTGCTGGCTTGACCATTAATGTGTTGCCCCTTTAAACTCCAGTCTGCCAAAATGGATTCTGGGGTGGTCTTCGGGAATGTTTGTAAGTCAAGAGAACATTTTTTTGAATTTGCGACGGGAATTACTGGCTCGATAACCAAGTTACTAAGTTGGATTCAGTTAAAATTAGTTCATGGATTTAAAGTCAAATAATGGAGGTATTATAAATTTCTGCTATAACATCTACACAATATTAATGTATTATTTATGAGACATAAATTTGTTGTTGATTTTATAAAGGTGGGTGAATTCTCCGATGATCGACACTTATCACGATTGCGGACCTTAATGGCTCACTATCCGCCAGCTCACGTGAGTATCCTATCATCTGTCTGTAGGCTGTATGTATTTGTAGGCTGTATGTATTTGTAGGCTGTAAGTATCTGTAGGCTGTAAGTATTTGTAGGCTGTAAGTATTTGTAGGCTGTAAGTATCTGTAGGCTGTAAGTATTTGTAAGCTGTAGCATTTTGATGGTTATTGTATAAGTCTACAGTTGGACATTGAAAAATGTCCATTTGCAGACTAAGAGTAGACTATTTGTTAAAATTTACAAATATCTGACTAACTCTATAACCTAGTTGTTACAGTTTTTGTGTATTTGTGATGTTTTAGTGAAACTGGAGTTAGTCCTGAAAGATTTCATGAATCTGTTTTTTTGTTGTGTAACTTTGGTGTGTATGGATTCACAAATGTCTGGGGGACATGTGATAAGATTATAAAATAATGCATTCTGCCGCTCTACAAACACCTGTATTTTGTTTTAGATTTTGTTCGAGAGAGGGAAGCAGCATCCAGCGGTGCAACTAATCCTTAAGAACATGCCCGCTGTTCTGAAAGAGGGACTTACACCCAGCTCAGAATTCTGGGATGCCAGTAAAACGTTGAAACAGCTAGCGGAGGGACCCTATTTTACAGATGAAAAGACTGGAACAATAACGTGGCCAGATACTCTCAGAGAAATGATGGCAGATGGTATTAACCCTTTAATGGTCAAATTTGGTCAAGAAAAAAAATCTGAATATTAGGTTATTGAATGTCCATTTGCAGGCAAAGAGAGGATTGCGTTTGAAAATTGACCACTGGAATGACTGGCTCGTTTATCGTGCCAGGCATTCTAGATGTAAATTTTCAAAAACAGTTCTCTCGGCCTGCAAATGAACATTCCTCAGAGGCCGGTTTTGGCCAGCTTGACCATTAAAGGGTTAATAATATACTCTAATAAATTACTCATTTAATGATGAAGACTGCTCAAGAAAGTACAGAGTTCTTTTATTTTGTAGACGACTATTTTTGAAAAGTTGCTACTGGGGTGACTGGCTTGGCTATCCAGTAGTAATTTGTCCCAAAATACTCTCGGACAATTCTGAAGGCCACTATAGGGCCCAGTTTGGGCCAACCTGAGCATTAAGGAGTTAACAAATGTAGAGCTCAGAAATAACTTAACATGTATTCAAAAACAAAATTAAAACTTAAAAAAATTACCATGGTATAACCGTCTTGGCAGCAATGTCTTCCAATTCAATTATGTTCAAAGGAGTCAACAGAATATTTCTTACGTGTTTCTGTTTTTATTTTGGAAACATCTTAACATATTGGCTGCACATTTGAGAATGGGGTTGCAACAGCTTTTTATCAACATAAGTCTAAAAATAACCATCAAATATTGTGCTAAAGAGGAACCGAATAATGGAGGAATCTGACTAGTCACGTAACAAATATTTTGAAAACTTTATATCAGAAAGCTGATGATGTAGAAATTAGTGACTAATCAGAAGTGTGTGATTAGGATGCTTGTAGTTAATATTGGTCAAGAAAATAACAATTTCTGCTTAACCCTTTCCACTCTGATGTAAAAATTTAAAATGTTCAAATTAAAGTAAAAGATGAACTGAGGTATATTTTTCAACAAATTTGTTGGAAGATGTTGCTGTCTACGACAGCAACATCTTCCACCAAAATTGTTGAAAAATGTACATCAGTTTCTTTGCTGTTGGCACAATAAGAAGATAGAATGTTGACATCAGAGTGCTATGGGTTAATGAATGTCTATTTACAGGTTAAGAGAAGACTATTTTTGGAAATTTATCACTTTAATGTCTGACTAGCGTATTAAACGTGTCATTCCAGTGGTAAATACTAAAAAAATATTCTTCTCTTGAACTATTAATGGATGTCCCACAAAACCACCACAGAAGGTATTTTGGCCGGCTTGACCATTGGAGGTTTAACCCTTTCACTGACAAATCCCCCGAAAAAGCATATTCTTTACTGTATAAAACCTAATCTGTTGAATATTTTGAAATTAATTTGAATAAAAGCCGTTGCTGCTTAAAGCAACAACAGCTTCCAGTTAAAGTAATTTTAAAATAGTCAACAGTGTTACAGTATGGTTGCCGTGAAAATGGGATATGTGGAATTCATTGGTGAAAGGGTTTAGATAGATTGGACTGAAGTTTGCATTCTTTGCAGGAGATGTGTTTGGTTTACGGCCGTCTGAAGATTGTGAGCTCGCGCTCTCAGCTCTGGGTGCTATCACATGGTAAGTGAATTAGTTATGGAATCTGTAATTTGTGAATTATTTTACTTTAGCTGTGTCCACAAAATATCTATGTTTCTACACAAAGTTAACGGTGCCCAGTTGAAGCAGTCAGAAGTTATGGGTTTGATTGGTGTCTATCGAGTTCCTGATTCCAGGTCCCATTAATGCCATTTTAGGCTGGTTTTTATTTCAGTCTATTATTGGTAACTTCTCCAGTTTTTTACACTGGTACCCGTTTATACTCCTGGGTGGAGAGAGACAACAAGGAGGGAAGGAGATTGCCTATGTTTCCAGCGATCGTCAGTTGGCCAAACAGAGATGCGATCCCGGGGTCACCGGTTTCACAGCTCTGCTCGTTACTGCCTGAGCAGTCAGCTAGATGGCATAGTTTATATCGCATGAAAGAGAGTTGGTTAAAATCCTAGACGATAAAAGATGGTGGAATTCGGATTTGATCGATAATCTCGGGAGAATGGACCTTTCCATTTTTAACTATGCCCCGCCCATCACTAGCTAAGCTCCACCCACACCTCGCCGTGTTGGGATTGATCGATCCCTGAATGCCCTAGCTATCAATTTCCTGAAAACTATACAGGGAAGCTGTTGAATGTTTTGTAACTAATTTGACTGGGTGCTGTTGTTGCTGCCTATGGCAGCAACAGCGCCCCAGTCAAATTTGTTTCAAAATATTCAACAGAATATTTATTAAATAGTAAAAGCAAACAATTTGTACAAAAACGCATAGACCGTCTTCAAATATGCGTTCGTGACGTACTTCTCGATGTCATTCATTATGATGTCATTGTAAACATCACACAGTTCATTATGACATCATATGATGGGTGGCTACTCTGGAAAGGTTGATTGCTTTAACTGGCTAATATTTCTGATTAACCCTTTAACTCTTACGCTGGCCAACAAAAATGGCGTCTGCAGTGGTGTTGAGAAATTTAAATTTGAATAAGAATAGGACTATATTTGAAAGTTTCCCCACTGACATTCCTGCCTCGATAATCTCGCCAGTCATTCCAATTGTAACTTATAAAAAATAATCTCGTAGTCTACAAATCAACATTTTCTATGAGAAAATTGAATTACTCTTAAAAAGATTTGAGTATTTAAGGGTTACTTGAATGCAATAGATTATAATATAATTCACTGTGAATAAGTATTAAATAGTTTTATAGAAACAAATGCGGATAGGAGCGCTTTGTAATAAAGTAGTGTCAAGTTTAATTAATGTAAGAATCTAGTTTCTCTATCAATCATATGACATCGTAATCTACAGTGTCACACATAGGCTGGCGTCATAATCAATTACGTCATGAAGGGCGCGATTTAGTCCGTTTTAGACGCTTAATAGTTCGTCAAGTTGTACAAAATTGTATGTCTTTTATTTAATTAATAAACATTCTGTTGACGATTTTGAAACTCATTTGATTGTGCACTGTTGCTACCATAGGCAGCAACAGCACCCGGTCAAATTAGTTACAAAATATTTAATAGCTTATCTGTATAGTTTTTGTGGAAATTGAGATTCAAAGAGTGCAAGGATTGATTGATCACAAAACGGGCAGAGCGTGAGTTGGGCTTAGCTGGAGATGGGCCGGGCAAAGCTAAAACTGTATCATTATAATCTGGTCTCTACTATTTCCTTGTGTCAGGTACCTACAATACTCACTTCTCGATGTCGATGTTCTGTCCATGATGAACTTTGACCTCTACAAACCAGTCGATAACAAACACAGTTCTCATGTTGCTGGTAGTCATGGTGATATGCCTGCATTCATGGCTGGAAGACGTACTTTGGTAATACTTAATTACAGTGTTCAGACTTCTACCATGGCAGTCCCCTTGTAGCATGTATCAAAAAATATCCTATTAACTCTACTGGTCAAATTTGGTCAAGAAAGTCCAAATATTTCCTTATTCAATGTCCATCTGAAGGTACAGGGAAGAGTATCTTTGAAAATTTACCACTATTGTGGTTGGCTCGATAGTCGAGACAGCCATTCCAGCGGTAAACTTTCAAACATACTTCTCTTTACCTGCAGATGGACACTCCTCAAGACTACTGCGAAGGATGGTTTTGGCCATCTTGACCATTAAAGGGTTAAAGTGGAATATCCGAATGGCGCTTTCCAGTTTATCCATCAATCATATGACGTCATAATCAACTATGGGATGTATAGGATGGCGTCATAATCAATGATGTCATGAATGACGTTGATAAGTTCGTCACAAACGTGTAATTGATGATGGACTAAGTGTTGCTGTACGACTTGTATGCCTTTACTGTTTAATAAACATGCTGTTGAATATTTTGAAACTAATTTGACTGGGCGCTGTTACTGCCATAGGCTGCAACAGCACCCAGTCAAATTAGTTTCAAAATATCCAACAGGTTGCCTGTATATAAATTGTTAACCAGGGAGTTCAGGGATCAGCGGATCTCAATACGGGAACAGTGTAGGTGGAGCTTAGCTAGAGATGGGCGGGGCATAGCTAAAACAGGATTCCTCCATTACACCATCTTCTCGTGTTAGAAATGTCAGTCTTGCACAGTGTTATGCTATGCTTCTTAGTTTCCAGAAGAGTGCCTAGTTTTGCATAGCAATGTAATGTTGAGTGAACTAGTCATTAATTTACATATTAATAGACACTGCATATTCAGTATTATTACCCCCTCAAGTCAAGTCACCCGAGACCAGTCTGCAGTGTTCTTCATAAAGGTCCATATAATATAGGTTTGAAAATTTATCACTGAAATGACTGGCTCGATGACCAAGCCAGTCATTTCAGTGGTAAATCTTCACAAATAGACTTCCATTGGTCTGCAAATTAATATGCAATAATAAAATTTTGATTTTCTTGACCAATGAACTCGATCATTAGTGCATTAATGTGCAGATGTCCTGGTTTATTTGTTAAAAATGTGTTGCCAGGTAACGGCATAAAATTTCATTTGCATCATAAAGTCCTAATTAGTTATGCATCTAACAAATATACAACATTCAATTCTGTTTGATTTAATGTGTCTTAGAAGCAAAGTAAAAAAAATATAGCAAATAATATTACCTGTAGTGAACAAAGAATTCTGTGACGACTTTAATGTTTATTTCCATTTTTTGTCTCGCCTGCGAAGCAGAAAGCGAGACATAGGGATCACTAGTTCAGGTGGCATTGGCGGCGGCAGCCGTCATTTGAGCACTTTTGGTTATGGGTTTTAAATCAACTTGTTTTTCAACAATGGCTCATCCAATCTCAATGAAACTTTACAGAAGTGATCTATACAGGGATGTGATCTGTATAACAATAGATTTCATTTTCAGGCATTTTAACTTGTTTTTTTACGGTTCTGAACTTAAAACTTTTTTCCTGTATTTTGTCAGTGTACTTTTTGTTACAGGTTTTAAATCAACTTATTTTTCAACAATGGTGTGTCCGATTTCAATAAGACTTTACAGAAGATTCCATACGCAGGAATGAAATCTGCATGACAACAGATTTTATTTTGGGACAGGTTTTTTTCCACGGTTTTGGACTTTTTTCATGTTTTTCTCTTTGAGGTTTTTTATGGATCATTCTCTTTCAGCAATGGCTCACTGGATATCAAGAAAACTTGCCGGGGTACTCTTCACCCATCGTTACCAATTTCATTTTGAGAAGTTTCTCCTGCTTTTTCACAGTTTTTGGACTTTGAATTTTTTCATGGTTTTTAGGTTAAGGTTGTTTATGGACAATGTCACTCAACTATGGTCATTCCGATTTCAATGAAAATTTACATATGTGTTCTATTCGATACAGGGATATGATCTGCATCATTACTGATATGATTTTACGCAAGTTTTACTACTTTTTTCACGATTTTGGACGTTGAAATTTTTCATGGTTTTTTTGGTTATATTTTGTTTATGGACAACTTATTTTCAGCAATGGCTCACCAGATATAAACAAAATTTTACAGCAGAGTTATATTCTATGCAGGGGTAATATCTGCATCATTACTAGTTTCAGGAGCAGACTATTCGCAGTTTGGTAAAAATTTCCATATTTGATTGTTTGTTGGTGCATCACGGAATATGTGTGTTACAAACCATGCCAAGTTTGCTTTGGCAATCTACACTCTCCATGCCTTTACAGGCGAGACATTGTACGCTTCAGCATTCTTGTTTAATAGATTGGTATTCAATTAAACACGCCTTAGCTATATAAACAGTGTCTAAGACAGAAACGGCTTTCACTTATTAGTAGCATCTTCAAATTGTCCACCAATTTTAGTTCTATTATTTTTGACAAATGCCTGACTTTTGTGTGTTTTAAGATAAGGATTGTTACCCATGCATTTTCTGTAGGTGTTAGACGGAGTGACATTGTCCAATCTCGATGTACTCCAGAATTCTGCTACAGGTACACAGGAAGGAACCCTCGTCGAACAACTTGATCACTGCTCTACAGCATTCGGTAAGTGATGTAGTGAATGATAATGCCTTGCATGTCTCTCCCACCAGCTCTTGTCCTCAATACCCACGCACCTACCATAGATTGCTGTAATCTCTGAGGGTACTTAATTCCACTGTCTCAATGGACCTTTCCAGTTTTTGCTAAGCCCCGCCCACCTCTAGCTAAGCTCCACCCACACCTAGCTCGTGTTGGGATCGATCGATCCCTGAACTCCATAACTCGATTTCCAGATAACTGTACAAACAGATAAGCTGTTAAATATTTTGAAACTAGTTTGACTGCGGCCAGGCATGACATAGTAAAGACAAAATTTGTACAACGACGCATAGTCCATCTTCAATTATGCATTTGTGATGTACTTATCTACATCATTCATGACGTCATTGAGTATGATGTCGTTCTACTTGTCACGTAGTTAATTATGACATCGTATGATGTGTGGATAAAGTGCAAAGGTCTATTCCAACTGTGCAGAAAAGCTGTTAAATATTTTGAAAATAATTTGGCCCAGAGCTGTTGTCCCACCCCCAGCCCACAAGTTATATAATAATAGTAAAGAATTTGTTGTTGCTAGCAGGTGATGTTAAAACTGGTTAAATATATAAACAGTCAAACCTGCTTAAGAGACCACCTACCTGCCTTTTGGCACAAGATATATGGTGTATAGGGAATCATTTGTCTTATAAGACCAGCCCTCCTTTATTTCGAATAGTTATATATATATATATATATATATATTTTATCGGATGACATTGGTATAACCCGTTAATGGTCAAATTTGTTTTTAAAAAAAATCAGAATGTTTGCTTTTTGAATGTCCATTTGCAAGTCAAGAGAGGACAATTTTTGAAAATTTACCACGAGACTGACTGTCTAACTTATGGTAAATATTAAAAAAGTCTTCTTTGAACCTGCAAAAAGACATGCCTCAGGATGACTGCCGAAGCCATTTGTGGCCAACCTGAGTGTTAATGGGTTAACCCTTTAATCCTTGAATTTCTTCAGGAAAATTTCAATTTTCTCATAGAAAAGGTCCATTTGCAGACCAAGAGATTATTTTTGAAAATTTACCACTGGAATGACTGGCTCGGTTATCGAGCCAGTCATTCCAGTGGTAAATTTTCTAAAATAGTCTTCTCTTGGTCTGCAAATGGACATTTCTCAAGACCACTGCCGAAGCCATTTTTGAGTGATATGAGTGTTAAATGGTTAAGAAACACACGCACACGCATGCACGCACAGAGAGAGAATGGCAATTAGTCCTGAGGTTGAGCGCAGAATGGTTACGAAGGGCTACACTTAACTCTTTAAACCTTGAATTTCGTCAGGAAAATTTTAATTTTCTCATAGAAAATGTCCCTATACAGACCAAGAGAAGACTATTTCTGAAAATTTACAACTGGAATGACAAGCTCGGTTATCGAGCCAGTCATTCCAGTGGTAAATTTTTTTAAATAGTCTTGGTCTGCAAATGAACATTTCTCAAGACCGCTGGCAGAAGCCACTTGTTGGTGTTAAGGGGTTAAACAAATTCAACATCCTGAAAAGGTAACCAATTTTTCTCAAGCCCTACACGAGTGATACGAAGCGTATCTGGTGACCTGGAATTAGGTTTAATGTTAGGGTTTTTCAAAATGCCCAGATGACTTAACCTGCGCATACCCAAACCTCTAGTCCTTATTATGTGAGAGGATTATTGTCTTTTCTTGTGTTTGTTATGTGACTTGTTTATTTAGGTAAGCGGTTATTGCGTCATTGGCTCTGTACACCGTTATGTAAGCCTGGGCTAATCAATCAGAGACTGGATGCTATTGAGGATTTGATGCGCTTAAAACAACCTGTAGCCGAGGCCACTGAGCTCATGAAGAAACTACCCGACTTGGAACGACTACTAACCAAGTAAGCAAGCTACCTTAATTATGCATTTCTATTGCTCAAAGCTCATGACCTTGCTGTCAAAATATATTCTGATATGCATTTTTGTTTCAAATCAAAACTACTATAAATCTGTCAAATTCACTTCTGACAAAGATTCCTAACTCGCAACTGTAGCATGTCACACTTGTTAGTTCACTTGGCCAGAATGGCATGGCCTGTGGTGTCCGTCGTCCATCTCTGTCCGTCAACTTTTGCTTAAAAACACTACTCCTCATTAACCACTTGGCAGATTTCTATGCAGGTAGGCTTCAGAACTTGTGTACAGAATTTTGATTGATCAATTTTTCCGGCAGCCATCTTGGATTTTCTGAAAATTTCTGGAAATCAGTTAAAAGCCTACACCTCGATAACCACCGGGCCGATTTCAAAGAAGTGATAAAGAACCCTAGCATGGTATGATTCAGAACATGTATACAGAATTTTGATTGGTCCATTTTTCCGGCGGCCATCTTGAATTTTGCAAAAAAAATTAGCAGGAAATTGTTTAAAACGCTACTCAACTGCTTGAGCAATTTCAACGAGGCTTAGCTGGGAAGATACAGTACAGCTCAGAGTTAGCTTAACATAAAATGCGTCTGCAATGCGTGCATGACGCGTACATAGCGGGTCTATTTTAAAATAATGGATGCATCGCTTTCCCGTTGTGAATGGTAAAACAACGCGGTGTGAAAGTAAAACAAATGGGTTGGAAACAGTTTGACAACACGTCAGAACTTATTACACAATGTATTTATGATATTGGCTAGACAAGTCGTTTGAAATCTGATAATGTGAAACGCGTTCATAATTACGCCGCACTATTATAACGACATTATGCGAGTCGACCAAGAAGGACACCCGATTACTCGGGCATACACACATTATGCAATTATATTTTGCCATGGTACCGTCAATTTTCGCGAAATTCCTGTCATGATTTTAGGTGGAGGCCTCATTCAATGTTGACTAATTGGCAGTATGTCGCATTATCAGTTCCGATACAGCTGCCTGGTAACGTAAACATTCCATTCTTACAGAACAAAATGAACCCGGTTACGTATTCACTGCCTAAATTCACCACTAATGAGAAATGCCTCGCGCGACTGTCTCGCCGATTGATAATTATGCGCAGTCGTAGGTTCTCGGAAAAGCGTAGCCATAATTTGATTGGCTTGCTGGACATCTGACGCCATTATGAATGAATGAAAATTATGTCTCGGTGTCATAACGAATTGATGACGTGATTTATTTTAACCAGTCTGAGCGACTCACGATCAACAATGGCGGAATGCAAAATGTACATGTATTCGCGGTGCCGCTTTTAAAAGCAATAAAGCAATATCTTAACGCCCACTTTGACTTTTAAATTAATAAAACAAACAATGGCTGGTTCATGAAATATAGTGAAATTAGCTCCCTGACTATTTATAATGTTAACTTTCACGGGTTTATTGAGGCACTATTTATCATCTAGCTATGTTATTGCTACGTAGAGGGGGATCGGCGATTGCTCATTTCCTCGGCCGGGTTCCCGAGTGAGGCAACAACAATGTGTTATACTCGGCTACATTACATTGCAATATAGTGAATCCGAAAGCTACCGAATGTAACAAAAAGAAAATCATTAAATCACTACGGGCGTTTTATTTTCGCAAAATCAAAATATAGGGTATTTTGTGGCCATATTGGATTTTTTTATTTGATGGATATTTTAGAACATAGCGACTGAAAGCTGTTGTAGCAACAATTTTCATTCAAATTAGTATTAAATCTGTACCAGGTAGTAATCCCATTACCTAATAATTATTTTGACTATAATTTTACTGACTGTTGTTGCTTTCATTGATAGCAATAACTTTCACACAAATTATTGTCAAAATATATAAACGCTTTCTCTAATTTTCTTCTGGAAATTGACACAGTTGCACAGTATTGAAATGCAGGCCGTCGAATGTACTGCCGTGAATAGTACGCCCTACGTGCATGATAGTGCGCCCTACATGCATGCTTACGCTTCCAGAGCTGGAGGAGAAATGACTATTTGCACATGCAGGGGCGTTGGTTTTGTTTGAGAAATCCTGGCCTATACAGACAATAGACTAAATGAATATGGCGTCCAATAGTTACAACGATTATGGAGTCAGGAAATTGCATGGTGTGTAGTGTTGCATGCTGGGTAGGATAGCATTCTGGGTAAATTCAACAGAAATCACCAGCCATCTCATATCTCGTGCAAAAGGGTCTATATTTAATGGGACACAAGACCTTTAATAGAGTTACCTTAACCCTCTGGGCCCTACCAAGAATTTACAAAAAAATGCTAGAAACCCTACAGCCAAAAGCTAGAAACTTGCTTAGAAACCTAGCTAGTTAGCGGTAGTGGAGTGATAGCGGCGTAGTGCTACCATGCCAACTATATTAACTATTTTTGGCAAAGTAACAGATCACTATATATAAAACTATATATCATTAGAAAGGGCAATAAAATACCTTTAAGTACATATAAAATTTGTATGAATAAAATATATTTTAGTTAGTCAATGTGCCTCTCAAAATGGCCACACCTTATAGGATAAATACATTGGTCTATTTTTGCAAAGTTTATCGAATTTTTTTTTACTTTTACAAATGCCATTGATAAATTTAATCACAATGGTATTAAAACTAACAGATACCAAAGTTTCGTGAAGGTTTTCATCCGATAAGATGTGAAAATGACAATTATATTATTATGTCATGGTACCGTAAAATTTCGAGAAATTCCGGTCATGATTTTGGGGGGAGGCCTCATTCAATGTTGAATAATTCCTTTATACATAATCGAACACATACCAGGGTTTCTCAGCATTGACGGCGAATAAATGGCAAATTTTATGCTATGTAGCATTGCTGGGTGCACTCAGCCGTTTAAAAAGCGAACGTGAATGTTTTACACTAAGATTCTATAGCATCGGACATTTTTTCGTAGCGGCGTCCCAAATAAGGATCGTTTATCGTGAAAGATCGCGAGAGAACGACAGGAATTTGTAGAATTGTACCCGTATCTAATATACGAGTACCAAGCTCATTACCCGTTATTGGCAACACTGTATCGCGTACTATAAGATTGATGCGTCTGATTGGTCGGGAATACATGAATATTAATTTTTTCGCCAAGATGGCGACACGATCAGCTGTTTTGCAAAATAGCTGTGTGTTCAAATATGTGAATTTATGCATATTTCTTGTACGCCACAAACTAAAAAGTAGACAGATGACTAGATTAACGATATTGCCAATCGGGAAGTGGGATGCCGATATATTTGACAACTTTCGCATCTCAACTCGGCCTAATTAATGCTAGTAATTTGAAGAGTAAGTTATCTCGGAATTGTAAACAAAGACACGCATCGGATTCGATGATTGAGATTATCGGATTGTTTATCTATAACCTTATTGTGATTTCGCGACCAGAGGTAAACGAAATTGATTTATATATTATTGGTTCAGCTGCTCTCTTAACACAATCTATAACTTTCTCGGTTAAATTAGTCATTGAGTAACTGAAAACTTACAAGTAACAGCACATTTACTAATAATCATTGATGACTGGAACTTACTAATAATTCCTTAGAAAACTAATATTTCACTATTTCCCTCGTTACAAACATTCTATCACCATTTACTGTGTGGCCAGTATCCTCTGATCAAAGCTATAGAGAACCGGGGCCCTGAAATAAACTTGTGTGCCCAAAATCAAAAACAATTGTCACATTTGAACCTGAAATTCCAGAACTCCACATTTACAGTCATTATGAATGTAAGACTTTGTAACAGTAAGATGTTGATATACTTTGAATCCAATGTCACAATGTGAAGCTGGTGCTGCCTTACCCAGTTTAATTAGTTTCAAAATATTCAACAGAATTCTGAAACATTCGTAGCAAATTTATTATTCGCTCTTGTCGATTGAAAAGGTTAATCCAGTAACTAGTAGTCATACTCCCTCCTTGGACGATATATGCCCACCATTTATTATATTATTCATTTCATTTATGCACTAAAATCTGAGGGTGTTGTATGACCATAACACCCGTTGTCGGGTCATAATGTTTACCAGTATATCCCTTAGTCTGAGTCTGCTCTGACTCAACCTGCCCCTGTGACAGATAATTGGACAGACTGTCAGTCTGTGACAGTCTGTCCAAATATCTGTCACTGGGATGGGTTGAGTCAGAGCAGACTCGGACTATATATCCCTATGACCTTGCGCCGTACATGTATATTGTAAACCATTTAACATTTGAGTCAGACCAAAACTGCTGCAGTTGTTGAGGAAAATGTAAATTTTCCGACCAAAGTAAGATTATTTTTGAAAATGTATCACTGGAATGACTTGCTCTTGGTCTGCATATGGGAATTGTCTATGAGAAAATTTAAATTTTCATGAAAAAATGTGATTGTTAGTCTTAATATAACACTTCTAGAATTTGGATATTTCTAACTTATCCTTCCTATTTTTTGATGGGCGATGGCTTCTAAACTCTAAACGGACTCAGTTTTTCCTGCTACGCCTAATGGATTTACTAACATGGATTTTATAAAAATAAAAATCTTATGACCTGTGTTACTCTATAATCTAATTTTTGTATGGAAACAGTATATTTGAACTAAAACATGCTGATGTACGTTCGAAACATGATCAGCTACTACACACATCAATGGCTGACAGCTATGCCGGCGGCTGTTCTGGATCGACTGCCGACTGTTATCAACCGTATTCCTGAGGGCTCAGCTAATGTGCATCTCACATAAGCTCTATGTATCATTTGAGATTGGGTGGGATTTGAATCAAATATCAATAAATTAAATTTAATCTCTTAATTATACCCACAAGTTTTGAAAAAACTGCAGGGATATTACAATCGCCTCCATCTGTCTGTCTGTCCATCCATCTCCTCAGAAAGCTTTTGGTAGAATTCAATCAAAATTATTGTGTAAATTACCGATATGCTTGTGGATTGGGAGACACCATTTACACTAGGCTCCATTCCCAGAGGGGTAGGGTTGATGGAAGACTGTCGAAGTTAAAGGAATATAACCAAATCTGGTGATTTACCATATCATGGCCCTATGGGTGTAGAATGTGAGACAACCTAATACATTAGGTTGTGACACTGCTCGGGTCGGAAGAGGCTGATGGGGGAGGGGCAAAACGTCAACTGAATTTGTTATGTGAGTAGCGGCGACAGCAGAGTGAAATCTACACAATGTAATGTGCACAAGATCAAGGTAAGAGATGAACTGCCCATATCTCATTTTAATGGGGAAAAATTAAAATTTATAAAGGAAAGCTGGTGAATATTTTAGAATTAGTTTGCCTTTGCTGACCTGGTGAGTTGGGCAGCAACAGCTTTCAGTCAAATCAAAGTACTTGAAATTGGTTTCAAAATATTCACCAAGTTAGCAGTATCTATGGTTACCATGAAATTTGGAATTCAGGATTCAAAGTATATAAACTGATCGCAACACGCGCAAATCATCGATGGAGCTTATGTAGAGATGGGCGGGGCATAGCTAAAAAATTATCCATTAGAAAATCTAAATTTCTGCTCTGTCCTTCCTTTTGTCAATTCCAGTTTTTACTATGTTTAACCCTTTCGTGACAAGTCCTGAAAACAATGTGGCATGGCAAATGATGGTTGTAGCCTAATTTCTCAATCCGAATGAAAATTACATTTTAGTATGATGACTGAATTAATTATACCTACCAACCTTATCTCTTTGAGTCCATTCATTATCCCCATACCTACCTTGTCTCCTTGAGTCCATTCATTATCTCCATGTTTTGAAAAAATGGGGATATAATTGCCTCCATCCACTTATCTGTATGTCCATCATGCTATCTCCTCCCAAACATTTGGGTCGATTTCAACCAAATTTGGTATGGCGGTTACCCATATGATTGCGATTTGCAAGACAACATTTAGATTTGGCCCTGCCCACTGAAGGTCAGGGGGTGGGGTCCGAAGTTCAAATATCCAAAAAAAATGTCTCATATTTTACTCCCAAACTGTTGTGTGGAATTCAAAGAAATTTGGTGTGTTGGTTGGTTGCCCATATAATTGTGGATTGCCTGACATTTATTTCTTTGGGTTGGAGAAGGGGTTAAAAGGTCAAGAGATTTATTGTAAGCAGAGATTGGAGTCTTCCAGATTTATCTAGATTTCTGATAGACCACTCTCGCACACCAGTTGACACCCTCTCCATGAATTGAAATTAAGCCAAATGAGCCACTACGTTCAGATAGGACTAGTGATTACTAGATTCTACTTTAGCCCTTCAAATTTTCTATACAGACCAAGGGAAGACTATTTTTGAAATTTTACAACTGGAATGACTGGCTCAATTACCGAGCATTCTAGTGGTAAATTTTCAAAAAGTCTTGCTCTGCTAATCAACATTTCTTAAGATCACAGCAGAGGCATTCATTGGCCACCATGACCATTAAAGGGTTGACAAATGAAATTGTTACCATTGGGCTGGTCATTGTATTAACCCTGGTCAATTTCTACTAGCCTCTGGCTCATGTTAGTTTTAACTCCTGCTCTCACAGATCACTTCCTCTGATGACATCCAGATTTTTCAAATCAATCCACTCCAGTCTCTGTGTAATGTAACTAATTCAAACAAATTTGGTATGTGATTATGGAGTGCAGAGGATACGCCCCCAGGGATGGGATGGGTAAAGAGGTCAAAGTGCATGGGGATTTGCTATAATGCGTCATCGACCAAGCAATCTAGTTATCACTCACTTACCATCATTGTCAAAGACTTGATGCTTGATAAATAACATTATGAACAGGAGTAATCAGAGATTGTAAACCACCGCCGAGACCACCATACCATTTTTGTCATATCCAAATTTGTTAAATCTTTATGTATGATCACGCAGATCACAGCCAAAGTCTGGAAACCCTTGTTTAGGTTATATTGGTTTGTTGTGTTCAAATTTTTAACGAATCGGATCAGTAGTTTTTTAGATGCAATACTGGACGCATGCACACACATAATACCCTCTTTCCCCTTAGGGCAAGGGTAATAATCCAGGAATGAATAGCAATAAAGATCAGTAGTACCTGCAATCTAAAGAAACAATCTGTTGAGTATATTTTGACAAATTTAATTGGAATCTATTGTTGTCCAAAACAACACCAGTTTCCAATCAAATTGTACTCGATATATTCAACAAATCTACTATACATACTCCAGTCTGATTACCTAAGATGAGATTCTCTCTCTCCCTCTCACTTCGAGTAAACTTTATTTGATATTTACACTAATAGCTTAAAAATAATACAGTATTTAACCCTTTAATACGCAAGCTTTACCACTGGAACGTGTTGTCACCTAATGCAGTAACATCTTCCAGTTCAATCGATCTCAAAATATTCAACAATTTAATCACCAGTCCTACTAAGTAATATGACACTCTTACACAGAAGAAACTGTATTTGACATACATGTAGTTTACAATGGCAACTTATACAATAAGTGATTCGAAATAAAATGGTACAGTAGATTTACATCAAGCGCATCAGATTTAACCCTTACCACTCTTATGTCAATATTCTATCTTTTAATGTGCCAATAGCCGGGAAAATTGGTACTGTTCTACTTCTAATAGAAACTGGTGTACATTTTTTAACAACTTTGGTTTAGTAGATGATGTTGCTATCTACGACAGCAACATCTTCCACCAAATTTGTTGAGACAAGAACACCAGTTCTTTTAATTTAATTTGAAAATTTAAAATTTTGACAGAATGGTAGGGGTTAATAAAATAGTGCAGAAGATAGGATTACAGAATCATCATTTTCATGAAATGTCAACCAGATAACTGTCCTATTCGCCATATGATCCTGAAGAAAAAAACAGGGGAAACATTTACAAGATGAAAGAACAATAGAAAACGGAAATAAAACTGGATTCTGGAACAGTCAACAAAGGTGATTTCAAATGGCAATAGCAAGCTAATGTCTCATGACTCGCATTACTTTAATAATGCATGTTACGGGCCCGTATTGACCCAGTAGCATCCCCGTAACATGCGTTGACCCAGTAGCGGCCCCGTAACATGCGGTATCATGATAGATGATTGAGGAACAGAAATTAGATCGTAGACGCACGACAATATCTCCCTAGAAGCTAAATGACGGTTGTGATATAATGGTATTAATGGGCAAGCTATGTAAGGATGCACTTTAACCCTAAGGAACCTACGAGCCGTCTAGACGGCGCGCAAAAAGCGTACAAATAAACCTACGAGCCGTCTGGACGGTTTTCAATAAACTTGCCTAGAGACCTACGCGCCGTCTGGACGGTTTTAAGAGCACCAGTTTTCGATCGCTAAATACGCAAGCATTACGGGCGTTTTATCCAATCAAACGTAGCGTTACATTACGGCAGATGACTGAATTTTATAAATCCACTGTTGATTGGTTAATTCAGTTTGTTTACAAATTTCTACGGGAAAATATAAATAGTTTTCTGTGAATAAAATTCCTAGCGTAAAATCGTCAACGATAGCGTGTCGATTCCTTTATTTAACCGAGTACTCGATTCCTTGATGGCCGGAATCGCTTAGTGAGAATGTCTAACCTAATTTATAATTGCGTCGGTAAAATATTACATACAGCTGAACAGCTACACTGACGCCTACAAAATTTAAAGTGTGCATCCTTACATAGCTTGCCCATTAATACCATTATATCACACCCGTCATTTAGCTTCTAGGGAGATATTGGCCTGCATCTACGGTCTAATTTCTGTTCCTCAATCATCTATCATGATACCGCATGTTACGGGGCTGCTACTGGGTCAATACGGGCCCGTAACATGCATTATTAAAGTAATGGCAGTCATGAGACATATTAGCTCTTTGAAATCACCTTTGTTGACTGTTCCAGTTTTATTTCCGTTTTCTATTGTTCTTTCATCTTGTAAATGTTTCTCCTCTTTTTTTCTTCAGGATCATATGGCGAATAGGACAGTTATATGGTTGAGATTTCATGAAAATGATGATTCTGTAATTCTATCTTCTGCACTATTTTATTAACCTCTACCATTCTGTCAAAATTTTAAATTTTCAAATTAAATTAAAAGAACTGGTGTTCTTGTCTCAACAGATTTGGTGGAAGATGTTGCTGTCATAGATAGCAACATCATCTACCAAACCAAAGTTGTTAAAAAATGTACACCAGTTTCTATTAGTAGAAGTAGAACAGTACCAGTTTTCCAGGCTATTGGCACATTAAAAGATAGAATATTGACATAAGAGTGGTAAGGGTTAAATCTGATGCGCTTGATGTAAATCTACTGTACCATTTTATTTCGATTCACTTATTGTATAAGCTGCCATTGTAAACTACATGTATGTCAAATACAGTTTCTTCTATGTAAGAGTGTCATATTACTTAGTAGGACTGGTGATTCAATTGTTGAATATTTTGAGATCGATTGGACTGGAAGATGTTGCTGCATTAGGTGACAACATGTTCCAGTGGTAAAGCTTGCGTATTAAAGGGTTGAATACTGTATTATTTGTAAGCTATCAGTGTAAATATCAAATAAAGTTTACTCGAAGTGAGAGGGAGAGAGAGAATCTCATCTTAGGTAATCAGACTGGACTATGTATAGTAGATTTGTTGAATATATCGAGTCCAATTTGATTGGAAACTGGTGTTGTTTTGGACAACAATAGATTCCAATTGAATTTGTCAAAATATACACAACAGATTGTTTCTTTAGATTGCAGGTACTTTTGATCTTTATTGCTATTCATTCCTGGATTATTACCCTTGCCCTAAGGGGAAAGGGTATTATGTGTGTGCATGCATCCAGTATTGCATCTAAAAAACTTCTGATCCGATTCGTTAAAAATTTTAACACAACAAACCAACATAACCTATACAAGAGTTTCCAGACTTTGTGTGATCATACATAAAGATTTAACAAATTTGGATATGACAAAAACGGTAGGGTGGTCTCGGCGGTGGTTTACAATCTCTGATTACTCCTGTTCATAATGTTATTTATCAAGCATCAAGTCTTCGACAATGATGGTAAGTGAGTGATAACTAGATTGCTTGGTCGATGACGCATTATAGCAAATCCCCATGCTCACCACTTTGACCTCTTTACCCATCCCATCCCTGGGGGAGTCTCCTCTGCACTCCATAATCACATACCAAATTTGTTTTAATTAGTTTCATTACACAGAGACGAGTGGATTGATTTGAAAAATCTGGATGTCATCAGAGGAAGTGATCTGTGAGAGCAGGAGTTAAAATTAACATGAGCCAGAGGCTAGTAGAAATTGACCAGGGTTAATACAATGACCAGCCCAATGGCAACAATATCATTTGTCAACCCTTTAATGGTCATGGTGGCCAATGAATGCCTCTGCTGTGATCTTAAGAAATGTTGATTAACAGAGCAAGACTTTTTGAAAATTTACCACTAGAATGCCCGGTAATTGAGCCAGTCATTCCAGTTGTAAAATTTCAAAAATAGTCTTCCCTTGGTCTGTATAGAAAATTTGAAGGGCTAAAGTAGAATCTAGTAATCACTAGTCCTATCTGAACATAGTGGCTCATTTGGCTTAATTTCAATTCATGGAGAGGGTGTCAACTGGTGTGCGAGAGTGGTCTATGAAAAATCCAGAAATCTAGATAAATCTGGAAGACTCCAATCTCTGCTTACAATAAATTTCCTTTTCAAAACATGGAGATAATGAATGGACTCGAGGAGACAAGGTAGGTATGGGGATAATGAATGGACTCAAAGAGACAAGGTTGGTAGGTATAATTAATTCAGTCATCATACTAAAATGTAATTTTCTTTCGGATTGAGAAATTAGGCTACAACCATCATTTGCCATGCCACATTGTTTTCAGGACTTGTCACGAAAGGGTTAAACATAGTAAAAACTGGAATTGACAAAGGGAAGGAGAGCAGAAATTTAGATTTTCTAATGGATAATTTTTTAGCTTTGCCCCGCCCATCTCTACATAAGCTCCATCGATGATTTTCACGTGTTGGGATCAGTTTATATACTTTGAATCCTGAATTCCAAATTTCATGGTAACCATAGATACAGCTAACTTGGTGAATATTTTGAAACCAATTTCAAGTACTTTGATTTGACGGGAAACTGTTGCTGCCCAACTCACCAGGTCAGCAAAGGCAAACTAATTCTAAAATATTCACCAGCTTTCCTTTATAAATTTTATTTTTTTCCCATTAAAATGAGATATGGGCAATTCATCTCTTACCTTTATCTTGTGCACGTTACATTGTGTAGATTTCACTCTGCTGTCGCCGCTACTCACATAACAAATTCAGTTGACATTTTGCCCCTCTCCCATCAGCCTCTTCCGACCCGAGCAGTGTCACAGCCTAATGTATTAGGTTGTCTCACATTCTACACCCATAGGGCCATGATATGGTAAATCACCAGATTTGGTTATATTCCTTTAACTTTGACAGTCTTCCATCAACCCTATACCCCCCCCCCTCCCCACCCACACCCCTCTGGGAATGGAGCCTAGTGTAAATGGTGTCTCCCAATCCACAAGCATATCGGTAATTTACACAATAATTTTGATTGAATTCTACCAAAAGCTTTCTGAGGAGATGGATGGACAGACACACAGATGGAGGCGATTGTAATATCCCTGCAGTTTTTTCAAAACGTGTGGGTATAATTAAGAGATTAAATTTAATTTATTGATATTTGATTCAAATCCCACCCAATCTCAAATGATACATAGAGCTTATGTGAGATGCACATTAGCTGAGCCCTCAGGAATACGGTTGATAACAGTCAGCAGTCGATCCAGAACAGCCGCCGGCATAGCTGTCAGCCATTGATGTGTGTAGTAGCCGATCATGTTTCGAACGTACATCATCATGTTTTAGTTCAAATATACTGTTTCCATACAAAAATTAGATTATAGAGTAACACAGGTCATCAAATTTTTATTTTTATAAAATCCATGTTAGTAAATCCATTAGGCGTAGCAGGAAAAACTGAGTCCGTTTAGAGTTTAGAAGCCATCGCCCATCAGTCACCTGCAAAAAATAGGAAGGATAAATTAGAAATATCCAAATGCTAGAAGTGTTATATTAAGACTTTAACAATCCAATTTTTTCATGAAAATTTAAATTTTCTCATAGACAATGCCCATATGCAGACCAAGAGCAAGTCATTCCAGTGATACATTTTCAAAAATAATCTTACTTTGGTCGGAAAATTTACATTTTCCTCGACAACTGCAGCAGTTTTGGTCTGACTCAAATGTTAAATGGTTAACAATATACATGTACGGCGCAAGGTCATAGGGATATACTGTATAGTCCGAGTCTGCTCTGACTCAACCCTTCCCAGTGACAGATATTTGGACAGACTGTCACAGACTGACAGTCTGTCCAAATAGCTGTCACAGGGGCAGGTTGAGTCAGAGCAGACTCAGACTAAGGGATATACTGGTAAACATTATGACCCGACAACGGGTGTTATGGTCATACACCACCCTCAGATTTTAGCGCATAAATGAAATGAATAATATAATAAATGGTGGGCATATATCGTCCAAGGAGGGAGTATGACTACTAGTTACTGGATTAACCTTTTCAATCGACAAGAGCGAATAATAAATTTGCTACGAAATGTTTCAAAGTTCTGTTGAATATTTTGAAACTAATTAAACTGGCTAAGGCAGCACCAGCTTCACATTGGATTCCAAATATTCAACATCTTACATTTATAATGACTGTAAATGTGGAGTTCTGGAATTTCAGGTTCAAATGTGACAATTGTTTTTGATTTTGGGCACACAAGTTTATTTCAGGGCCCCGGTTCTCTATATCTTTGATCAGAGGATACTGGCCACACAGTAAATGGTGATAGAATGTTTGTAACCAGGGCAATAGTGAAATATTTGTTTTCTAAGGAATTATTTGTAAGTTCCAGTCATCAATGATTATTAGTAAATGTGCTGTTACTTGTAAGTTTTCAGTTACTCAATGACTAATTTAACCGAGAAAGTTATAGGTTGTGTTAAGAGAGCAGCTGAACCAAAAATATATAAATCAATTTCGTTTACCTCTGGTCGCGAAATCACAATAAGGTTATAGATAAACAATCCGATAATCTCAATCATCGATGCGTGTCTTTCAACTCTTTGTTTACAATTTCCGAGATAACTTACTCTTCAAATTACTAGCATTAATTAGGCCGAGTTTAGATGCGAAAGTTGTCAAATATATCGGCATCCCACTTCCCGATTGGCAATATCGTTAATCTAGTGATCTGTCTACTTTTTAGTTTGTGGCGTACAAGAAATATGCATAGATTGACATATTTGAACACACAACTATTTTGCAAAACAGCTGATCGTGTCGCCATCTTGCCGGAAAAATTTATATTCATGTATTCCCGACCAATCAGACGCATCAATCTTATAGTACGCGATACGGTGTTGCCAATAACGGGTAATGAGCGTGGTACTCGTATATTATATACGGGTACAATTCTACAAATTCCTGTCGTTCTCTGGCGATCTTTCACGATAAACGATTCCTATTTGGGACGCCGCTACGAAAAAATGTCCGATGCTATAGAATCTTAGTGTAAAACATTCGCGTTTGCTTTTTAAACGGCTGAGTGCACCCAGTAATGCTACATAGCATAAAATTTGCCATTTATTCGCTGTCAACGCTGAGAAACCCTGGTATGTGTTCGATTATGTATAAAGGAATTATTCAACATTGAATGAGGCTTCCCCCCCAAATCATGACCGGAATTTCTCGAAATCTTACGGTACCATGACATAATATAATTGTCATTTTCACATCTTATCGGATGAAAACCTTCACGAAACTTTGGTATCTGTTAGTTTTAATACCATTGTGATTAACTTTATCAATGGCATTTGTAAAATTAAAAAAAAATTCGATAAACTTTGCAAAAATAGACCAATGTATTTATCCTATAAGGTGTGGCCATTTTGAGAGGCACGTTGACTAACTAAAATATATTTTATTCATACAAATTTTATATGTACTTAAAGGTATTTTATTGCCCTTTCTAATGATATATAGTTTTATATATAGTAATCTGTGACTTTGCCAAAAATAGTTAATATAGTTGGCATGGTAGCACTACGCCTCTATCACTCCACTACCGCTAACAGGCTAGGTTTCTAAGCAAGTTTCTAGCTTTTGGCTGTAGGGTTTCTAGCACTTTTTTGTAAATTCTTGGTAGGGCCCAGAGGGTTAAATCTTGTAGGCGTCAGTGTAGCTATTCAGCTGAATGTAATATTTTACCGACGCAATTATAAATTAGGTTAGACATTCTCACTAAGCGATTCCGGCCATCAGGGAATCGAGTACTCGGTTAAATAAAGGAATCGACACGCTATCGTTGACGATTTTACGCTAGGAATTTCATTCACAGAAAACCATTTATATTTTCCCGTAGAAATTTGTAAACAAACTGAATTAACCAATCAACAGTGGATTTATAAAATTCAGTCATCTGCCGTAATGTAACGCTACATTTGATTGGATAAAACGCCCGTAATGCTTGCGTATTTAGCGATCGAAAACTGGTGCTCTTAAAACCGTCCAGACGGCGCGTAGGTCTCTAGGCAAGTTTATTGAAAACCGTCCAGACGGCTCGTAGGTTTATTTGTACGCTTTTTGCGCGCCGTCTAGACGGCTCGTAGGTTCCTTAGGGTTAAACAGATTTATTGATAGCGCTATGTTACTGGTCGGAGTAAACATTTTAGCATTATTGTTCAGCTTTAAGATCTTAAGACTGCAAGATCTATGTTATATAAAATTGATGTATTGTGTATTTTAGCCACGTCACTAAATGCAAGGGTATATGTGAGCTTGGAGTGCTGCTTCTTCTTCTTTGTCTTCTTCTTAAGAAACTTTTTAATAACTGACTTTACTGGAGGGGGTTGGGGGGGGGGTAGTGGATCTTCTCCAAATTCGGATGGAAATATGTCTGTGGGGTCCCAAGCAGATATGCCAATGTTGGGGTCTTAGAGGCAACAGCAACAGCTTTTAGCAACATTTTTCAGAAATAAATTTTTACACGTTCTTCAGTAACTGGTGCAATCATCTTCAAACTTAGGTAGAAACTTGCCCATGTCATTCTGAACACATGCCAATCATGTGGCCAAAGGATAAAACACAACAGCAATAGCTTGCAGCAACATTGGTTTTCAAAATAGACACTTGACCTTTCGGTGGCCCGAATGGAAAATATATCAACGAAGCGGTTATTGGACAAATGTGTCCTTGTTTTAAAACCCTTTAACCATCAAGCTGACCAAAAACAGCTTTTGCTGTCCTCTTAATAAAGCTCCATATGCCGACTAGAAGAGATTATTTTTCAAAATTTAATACTGGAATACCTGGTCATTCCAGAGAATTTGACAGAGATAATATTCAAAAATTTTATGTTATGTAAATTTTATTCCAATGTATGTTTAATAAATAAAGTGTGATTAATCATGATTTTTTTTGTATAGGTTTGTATTAAGAGGAAAACATTTTTTATTTATATTATCCCACACAATGTAGGACTTTAAAAATTAGTCTATAGACTCATTATTTGTTCCTCCCCACGGAAATCTTTAGTAAAAGGCGAAAGATTTATTCGTGGAATTTGAAGAGAAACCAGAGTTAAAATACAATGGCACATTTGAATCATGCCATGTGAATGTGGTGATTTCTTACAATGGTTAATCAAATATGAATTTCAGTCAGATATTGAAAAATGTGTTTACACATTTCTGTCCTTAGGTTTTTATAAGGTATGGGCAGTTTATCAGAAAGGAGGTAGGGTGAGCATTTGCTTTTAAATCTTACTTTAAATATATTCAATGTAAGTATTGTCAGGATTAAAATAAAATGTCGAAAAGTTATCACTGAATTACCTCCCTTGACAGCAATACAATATTGTCAGTTGATATGCCCCCTATGAAATTATTTTAGAGTTTGAGTCAGTTATATTTTTTTTGTCCACTTGGTTGTAATACTCCTTATGCTATGATATTTCAAAATTGTGATTTTAAATCATAAAATATGTGTATCAAGTTGATTTCATTGCATAGCTTTTAAAATGAAAGTGGATCTTCTCCAAATTCGGATGGAAATATGTCTGTGGGGTCCCAAGCAGATATGCCAATGTTGGGGTCTTAGAGGCAACAGCAACAGCTTTTAGCAACATTTTTCAGAAATAAATTTCTACACATTCTTCAGTAACTGGTTCTACTGGTGCAATCGTCTTCAAACTTGGGTAGAAACTTGCCCATGTCATTCTGAACACATGCCAATCATGTGGCCAAAGGATAAAACACAACAGCAATAGCTTGCAGCAACATTGGTTTTCAAAATAGACACTTGACCTTTCGGTGGCCCGTTGGAAAATATATCAACGAAGCGGTTATTGGACAAATTTGCCCTTGTTTTAAAACCCTTTAACCATCAAGCTGACTAAAAACAGCTTTTGCTGTCCTCTTAATAAAGCTCCATATGCCAACTAAGAGAAGACTATTTTTCAAAGTTTAATACTAGAATGACTGGTCATTCCAGAGATAATATTACAAAATTGTATTCCGTTATGTAAATTATTAAATTTGTATCAATAGGTAAACATTTTTTATTTATATTATCCCACACAATGTAGGAATTTAAAAATTAGTCTATAGACTCATTATTTGTTCCTCCCCACGGAAATCTTTAGTAAAAGGCGAAAGATTTATTCGTGGAATTTGAAGAGAAACCAGAGTTAAAATACAATGGCACATTTGAATCATGCCATGTGAATGTGGTGATTTCTTACAATGGTTAATCAAATATGAATTTCAGTCAGATATTGAAAAATGTGTTTACACATTTCTGTCCTTATGTTTTTATAAGGTATGGGCAGTTTATCAGAAAGGAGGTAGGGTGAGGGTTTGCTTTTAAAACTTAAAATTTTAACTTTCAATATAGTCAATGTAAATATTATCAGGATTAAAATAAAATGTCGAAAAGTTATCACTGAATTACCTCCCTTGACAGCAATACAATATTGTCAGTTGATATGCCCCCTATGAAATTATTTTAGAGTTTGAGCCAGTTATATTTTTTTTGTCCACTTGGTTGTAATACTCCTTATGCTATGATATTTCAAAATTGTGATTTTAAATCATAAAATATGTGTATCAAGTTAATTGCATTGCATAGCTTTTAAAATGAAATGATTCGGATTTCTAAATAAAATTGTGTTTATAAAATTAAAGACTTGACTATGAAATTTGGAAATTGAAATCTGCATATTTGAAATTCCATTCAGTATTTTGAAAGTTATTTGACACAGAATTGTCACAGATCCGCTTCTATACCCAGGATAAAATCAGGTTTTGTGTGTCCTGATGTTAATGTATAGAAGATATGGCACAAATTGACATGTCATATCAAATTTATTGCACAAGCTTAGTACGATCTCGTTTGGACCGAGATGTAGTGAATGGACCATACCAGTTTATCCATCAATCATATGATGTCATAATCTACTATGTGACGTGTAGGATGATGTCATAATCAATTAAGTCATGAATGACGTAGCCAAGGTTGTCACAAATTCTTAATTGAGTGTTGTGCGAATTGTATGTCTTTACTATTTAATAAATATTCTCTTGAGGATTTTGAAACAAGTTTAACTGGGCGTTGTTGCTGTCTATGGCGGTAACAGCACCCAGTCAAATTGGCTTCAAAATATTCAGCTTACCCGTATAGTTTTCTGGAGATTGATAGTCAGGAAGGCGAAGTGTGAGTGGAGCTTAGTTAGAGATGTGCTAGGGGTAGCTAAAACTGGATTCCTCAATTGCAAATGAGGTCTGAAAATGAGTGTGGTATATGTGATACAGAATGTGATTGAGTGTGAGCTTCCATTTATCTATACTGAGCCAAAAAAGTTTAGCAACATTTGGTTTGTTGTTTTAAAACTGTTCGTCCATTTATAACCAAATTTCCAGGCATGTTTCGTCAAAGTAATGTCTCTCTGATCATAAAGAAATGCAAATCATTTCTTGCATTTCTCGGCCGCACACTTACTGCATGTGAAAAGGCTTAAAAGTTTACCCTACCGAACATGGGCCGCCGACCAGGGCTATCCGAAAATCAGCACCATGAAGCAATGGGAAGACTCGCTGCTGGGCAGAGCGTTCGCGCTGTTGCTCGACATTTTAATGTTCACGCCTCAACCATTTCCCGTCTTCGCCAACGTGAGCAGGAAACTGGACATGTTAATGACCGACCACGATCTGGCAGACCGAGAGCAACAACACCACGAGAAGACCGCTACTTAGTGATGTCATCACGACGTCACAGGTTTGAGACTGCGCCGCGGCTGTCCTGTAATTTGCACACCGCTACCGGCAATACAGTGCATGCACAAACTGTGCGAAACAGACTCCATGATGCTGGACTGCATGCCCGTCGTCCACTTGTTGCTGTTCCGCTTACAGAGCGTCACATCGGGAATCTGTTTGCATGGGCAAGAACTCATCAGCGATGCGTGCTCAACAATGGAGCCACGTTTTGTTCAGTGATGAGTCAAGGTTTTGTGTGGATGTGGCGGATGGTAGGCAACGGGTTTGGCGACGTTTAGGAGAACGGTATGATGCAGCCAACATCATTCAGCACGACAGATTCGGTGGCGGCAGTGTCATGGTGTGGGCTGGAATCCATGAAAATGGCAAAACAGATCTTATTGTGATTCGCGGAAATTTAACGGCTCAACGGTACTGTGAAGAAGTTGTCGCCCCTGTTGTCATCCCTTTTATGCAGCATCATGCAGACTATGTTCCAGCAAGACAACGCCCGTCCTCATTCAGCTAGGGTCACCAGTGATTTCCTTGAGGCTAACAACGTTCCGGTGTTGGACTGGGCAGCGCGATCACCGGACCTGTCTTCTATCGAAAACACGTGTGGGACATTCTTGGCCGTATGGTGCGTGAGAACCATCCACATCTTCACAACGTGCGGGAGCTGGAAGCTGCACTGCTCCAGGAATGGGATGCGATTCCTCTTCATGACATCAGGTGCTTAATTCGAAGCATGAGAAAGCGATGTACGGCGGTGGTTAATGTGCGCAGAGGTCACAACCGGTATTGACAGCTCAGTGTCATTATTTAAATTGGACCCTTGCGTTGAATGATGCCGTGTTAAAGGCGCAATGCTAGCATTACAGTAACAAGAGACTTGTTCAAATTGGAAAATGACCTATCAATTAAATAATATATTTGAATCAATTTATTGTTTTTGTTAAATAACATTTATACAGTAATATTCTCAGTGTTGCTAAACTTTTTTGGTTCAGTATATGTGATAAATAGTATCTCTCACTCAATGCCATTTTGTATCAATGTTGTTACATCATATTTTCCAATCAATTCTTGTAATTTTCTTCTGATTTTAGCTCATCTCGATTTTTCTGTTTGTCTGTCATCTGTCTGGCTCATAAATTTTTGCCTGTGACCATTGGGCAATTGGTAATTGTCATCTGTAGGTACACTTGAATAATTGGTCAGTAGCTAGTGTCTGGAATGGCTGGCCCATTGAACAATGGTACTTTACCTGTTTGGTCAATAGTGTCAATGACGCTAATATCTAGCATTTCCTGCTAGAATTTTTGCCTGTGGCGATTTCCCCGTCGGTAAATGGCATCTGTTGGGTCACTTGAAACATTTGACAATAGTGTCAGGAATGGCTACCCCATTGATCCAGCTGGTCAAGGATGCCAATATTTTTGCAATTTCCCTAAGTCTCTGCCTGTAGCCATTGCCCCCATTGGCAGTGGCGTAATGAGGGTGCCAGTTGCCAGAGAGCAAGCCAGCCTTTTGGTGCCCCCCTCCCATAACCAAATACAGGCACCCAGGGAAAAAACCTGGCCCATTTAGATAGATAGATAGTACATTTATATTGCGTTCCATATGATTGCATGCTCTAAGCGCTATGCATTTGATCTGCTGTTTATTTGACAGTCCAAGCCCAGCGGCCAAATACGGCGCACAGAGAGCTATGTCATCTCAGGTACCTATTTACAGCTAGGTCGACAGGAGAAGCGCGGAGATAGGTAACTTTCTCAAGGACACAATGCAGCAGACCGGCAGGGAAGCGAACTTGCGAACCTAGAGTTACGAGCTCAAATCCCTAGCCACTCACCCACCACGCCTATTTTGTGTCGTCTCCCCAATACCCCAACTCTACACTGAACTCGGTGGCCATGATCACCCCCCCCCCATCCCGCTGACCCTATCGCTATGCTACTGGTAAATGGCATGTGTTATTCTTGCCCCATTAGCCAATTGATATTTACCCGTTTGTCAGTAGTGCCAGCCATACAGAAATTCGTGTTTTTTTGCCCACAAATTTTCATATTTCTAGCCCAGTTGTTTTCCATGGACCATTAACCCATAAGTTGCACTTTCCTTTTTGACCACTGCTGCTTGTCCCATTGGTCCGTAGTCTATATGAAACTTGATTTGTTGGGCATTACTATCTGGGGTGATTGCCTCATCAATAATGCTAAGGACCCTTGCTCCATGTGGTTAGTTATGCTTGCCACATTCACCAAGGGTTCTTGCCCTATTGGTTGTAACACTTGAGTTGCTTATTATTAATGTCAGGGATGGTGCCGATGTATGCCTCGTTTGTATGTCAGGAACGCATTCCCTGTTGGTAAATGGCATCACCTACACTACCATTGGTCAATTGTGTCAGGGATACTTGACTCGTGATCACCAAGGCCAAGTCCCATTATTTATTGATGATCTCAGTGACATCCGGTATGCTTATCCCATTGACAAATGCTGCTTGTTCTTTTGGTTAATAGTGTCAGTGAAACTTGCGCTGTTAGTCATTAGTGTCAAGGATCATTGCCTCATTGGTAAATAATTATGAGAATCATTACCTCCATTGGTCAATGGCAACAGTTATGTTTAGCCGACTGAGCAATTGTGTTGTTGTGCCATTTACACATGTTTTCAGTTCCCCACAAGCTAGGTGAGTGTCACAGCCTGTGGCCATTTTTTTGGGTGAAAATCATATTTTTATGAAAAATTTATCGGAAATCTGTTTAAAAAAACACCCTGCGTGACAGATTTCAACCAAATTTGGCTTGATGGACCCTATCGTAGTAGGTTCTAGAACTTCTATTCAGAATTTTGAATGATCAATTTTGGGTGAAAATCTTAGATTTTATGAAAAATGTAACAGAATTTGTCAAAACGCATCTCCTTAACCACTTGGGCGATTTCAAGCAGACTTGGTTGGAATGGACAGGGTTGTAGGCTTCAGAACTTTTATACAGAATTTTGATTGGTCAATAGGGCTAGAAAGGGCCCTCTCATATTAGGTTCCAAATTCTTAACCACTTTGGTGCCTTCAAGCAGAGTTGGCTGGAAGGAACCTAGCGTGGTAAGCTTAAGAACTTGTATACAGAATTTGGATTGGTAAATTTTTTGTCCCTCATTCAATTTTCCGAAGATTTTCCGGAAATCAATTAAGACTATTTATTAATCGCTTATGCGATTTCAGCCAAACTTAGCTGGAAGGACCCTATAGTGGTAGGCCTCAGAAACTATATATATATACAGCATCCATATGGTGATAGGCCTCAGAATTTGTATACAGAATTTTGATTGGTACATTTTTCCGTTGACCATCTTGGCTTTTCTTTACGTTTCTGGCAAAATCATTTAAAGGCCTTATATACAACGATCTCATGCGCCAGTTTTCTAGGTGAGCGCCACAGGACCTTGGACCTCTTGTTTATTCTGCTATCTTTGATTGGCAAAAATCGGCATTGTTATTTTTTAACAGTTACTTATCTCCAAGGCAGATTTCTTTGAGCAACATCCCCTTTTTTAGGGTTCAGTCTATTTCTTAGTTGCTCCTTTATGAGTTTATTTAGTTTCTCTCTAATGATTAAAAACTAATTGTCCTCAGCTCGTGTCTTTCCAGAAACCCATGTCTGACTGTCCGCCATGTCATCGCTTTGTCAAAGTGAGGTTCAATCCACATGACTGCACTAGGTGTAGTACTTGCGGACCACTTGAAATGTGTTGAATGTGAGTCGTGTCCTGTTGATCTTTTTTCTAACTTTTTGCACCAACAGCTTAAAGACAAGGCAGCAGAAGAAAAGAGGAGAGTTGAAAAGGAGGGTTGTGGTCCATGTCTGGCATGGTAGCCTTCTGTGTTGAAATGATGGATGAAATGAAGATAAAAATGAAAATGAGACGATAAAAGATTTGGTACTGGAGTTGCTTCGCAGCATGCTTCCTGGTCCAAATAGTTTACCATCTTCTTCGTATGCACCGGAGCGAAATGTCCCCGCCTCTGGTTCAAGGTTTTCTGATAAGGTCCATCCAGTTTTCGATAATGAACCAGAGGTGGGTCCTGTGGATGCGGGCTGGAGGCTTGCCTCATCCGTAGATCCAGGAGCGAAAACCACGGTCTCGGATTCCCGCTTAATGGGCACTCGAGAGCAGCCTACATGCCCAAGAATTGAAGCCTCTACCGATTCTTTCTCTGTTCAAGATGGGTTTGAATTCTTTGCAAAACCTGGCGTCTAATATTTCTGGACAGGAAAATGAGGACATTTGTCAAGTCCTCTCTTTGAGCTGATGGCCATGGAGTGTGATACCTGTGTGCCCCATGGGGGTACGGGTGACCTTTTCCATGGAATTATTCCCACAGGAGTGTTGTACGGCTCAGCGTGTAGGCCAGGTCAGAGCTGATAGTTGCCCATACTGTGTCCCTCACCTCAGCTTGCTGAGAGGCATATAGCCCCCCCCCCCCATGATGCCATGTATCCGGCTCCTGGAATATCCACTGTGCAAGCCATGTCGGCCCTAGTGGGTCCGTATAGCTTCCCTGGCTATCCAGCGGTATCGAAGGCCCTAGGCTCGTCGAGCATTCCCTGATGGCCACCGAGGAGGACTGGCTTGATGCCTGCCAATGGCTTGTAGGCATCAAGCCAGAACTCCAGGTGGAAGCACTGGCCAGCTGGGGTTGATGGGAAAGCCAGCGATGAACACCATGCCGTCTGCCATATGCAAAGCATAGCGTAGATATGTTTTCTGCAGCAGAGACGCCTATTAAACCTAATGGACGGCTCGCGAAGGCCATTCACAAGGTAGCACAGTGTTGCTGTATTACTTCTGAGCAATACCTGAAGTACGGCATCGTTCCAAAGCCATATGCGGATGACCGCACGGCTTTGGGAGATGATACACGGCCTGGGTACCGATCTGACACGGGACCCTAGTGTACTAGGACCATGCACAGTACAAACTTCGTTACGTGATACTCAGTTACCAGGAGTTTATGGACCCACCGCACATGTGCCATTGATCATATGTGCCCATCCCAGGACCTTTATAGTAGGCTGCTACGGATGCCTATGTCAGGTCCTGATCATTTTGGAGGTGAGGGAAGTAGATACATCCAAGCGACTCTGACATGGGTAAATAACCAGAGGGCGTTACGTGAACAGTTTGAGGTGCTCCATAAGGAGCGCATTCGCGCGGCACCCCCTGCTTTCCGCCCACAGCAAGCCAGAGGTGGTGGCCCAGTCAGGAGGGCTTTTCTGAGCAAGCAGCCATGTTTATGCCCAAAGCCAGAAGGGGGTCAACTGCTAGAGCATATAATTATAAAATCCATAGATTTGAGGAATGGTGCTCAAAAAGAGGTGTTAATGGATACATCTATTCAGGTAGTAGACGATTTCCTCTGTCACCTGTATGATACATATGTACCGCCTCAAGCCTAACTCTATTGCTGGCTACAAGTCAGTTTTAATGTCTGTTATCCTTTGCTTGGCTAATAGGGGAAGTGATGAAGTATATAATCTTAATACTTTAATCAAAGGCATAGGTAATCTAAGACCCAGGATTCCACCAGCGATTCCGGCTTGGAGTTTATCTCTGGTACTTCAAGTGCTAGCTGATAAACCCTTTGAACCACTAAGCTCCATTTCTATGAAAATGTTGATGCTTAAAACTGGTTTTCTTATTGCTGCAGCCTCGGCTAGGCGTAGAAGTGAAATTCACGCCCTAGCGGAGAAAGATCGTTTTTTAGTTACAGGGGAAAGCCTACGGCTTCTACTTAGAGTAAATTTTATGGCTAAGAACCTGTCCTTGAAATATCCTGGTCAGCCTATTGTTTTGCCTGCTTTGACTAGGTATGATCCTAATTCAAAGGCATGGTATCCGGCCCACGCATTAACCCTTATAAGCAATGCACGGAAGAATGGTGTACGGACCCTAATTCATTATGGTTATCTGACATTTAGCCCCATGGTAGGGCATCAAAAGATACCTTATCCAGGTGGATTGTGGAATGTATACAATTCTGCCACAAAAGCGGCACAGGCAAACAAGTTGACATGACCAAGGCTCACAGTGTCCGTAGCGTAGTGGCTTCCAGGGCTCTATTTAATGGTGTGCCGGTGGATGACATTATGTCCTAGCCCAGTGGGACTGTGACTAGTTTTACCGACCATTATCATGGTGAAATATTGTATATAAGGCCACTACTCACATACAATGCTTTTCAAGAGTAGGAGACATCCGCTTGGCAGTATTACATCGCTTTTCAACATGAGGAAGAGGATGTTACGTCAAAACTAGATATGTCCTAGGTTTATGATGTCTAATTATTTTGTCACATTATCCGAAATAATATGGTGATGGCTCATGCTTTTGTGGTTCATTCATGTGAGTAAAATGAAAATGAAACTTTTTGTCCGATGTCCTATTGTACATTGGCACTAGTACATAGAGTGTGTAGGACATTTGAGGTCATCGCTCCTCTTTTCTCAAAAGAGGGGTTGGGTGTGGGACTGCATGTTACTTAAATGGTCATTTCTCTCTAAATCGGTTGTGTTATTCGATGTTCTAATCATTTCCTGTTTGTGTTTCATACGCAACTTCAGATGTTTGTTCTGCAAACGCAAAAGAGCTTGCTCTTCCAGGGATGAGCCAGTCTTCTGACCTTGGCAATATCAGTGAGTATCAGGGAGGTAAGTATACTCTTGAAGTGAAATAAATGAAATCGGGGATTTCTTTTATCAGAGAGTTGATACTTACCTCCCTGATACAAACCCGAGCTTCCACCCCACAGAGGCTCGGCCATTCAGCGTTAAATGTTGCAATAGTCAGTAAATTATCAAGTTCGAGGAAGTGAGAGTCCGCAGTTTGGCGCCACATCAGCCGAGCTATCAGATGTATAAACTGCCCAGTGGGGGCAGTTTCTTTTAAAGTCTGAGTTTATTGGAGCTAGGTCGATATTTAGGAAATGTCAATGGATATCATCAGGGAGGTAAGTATCTGTGATTTCATTTAATCTCAAGCCAAGTAACTAGCAGTGGTGCTTCTGCTGCTTCACCTTTTTTCCAGTCCCAGGGACATATTTTGCAATTCAGGGGCCCTACAAGTTCAACACCTTTGTTTGGGTGTCCGCCAATCATGGGATTGATTAATCAAGGTATCCTGGATTTTATGACAGCCAAATGGACCCAGTTAGAGCAATTATACTTATTATCCCACCTGGCTATCAGACAGTAAATGGATCCACTATGCTGGAGACAAATGGTATTGTAACAGATGAGTCAGTGTCTGCTCTAACTCTGCAAAGTGTCTTACGACAGTTAGAACAGTTGAGATGAAATCATCCCAAGCAAGAATCAGTGATGCCGTCAGAAAATTCGAACAAATTGAGCATCATTTGGAAAATTTCAATGTCACTTATTGACGGGCGATTAACCCTTTAATGGTCATACCGGCCTCTGTTATGGTCTAGTGGAATGTCCATTTACAGGTCAAGCAAATACAATTTTTTAAAATTTGCTACTAATGACTGGCTCGATAACCGAGCCAGTCATTCTAGTTATAAATTTTCAAAAATTGTAATCTCTTGGCCTGTAAATTGACATTCAATAGGCAGAAATTAAAAAAATTTCTTGACCAAATTTAACCATTAAATGGTTAACTGTATTAGAAGATCATGTGAAGTCACATGACGCGACATTGCAGACCCAAACATACTCCACAGAGGCTCTTAGACAAGAGGTGTATCAGCTAAGACATGAAAATAGCATGCTAAGACACAAGCACAACACAATGCGTGACATGGTAATTGACCATGAACAGCGATCAATGAAGTACAATTTGTTATTTCTAGGAATTCTGGAACGCGATGAAAATGTTTGACATGTTAAATACTTTTATTGCAAACCAACTAGATGAAATAACATTCCTAAATATGCATCGCGTTGGCAGAAAAAAATCCAATTCACGACAGGCCCTCGACCATTCTCCTTGAGGCAAGACCACGAGTGCGTTCAGCAGTAAGCAAACAAACTATTGTGAGGAACGAAGTATTCAGTTGTTCAGCAATTCCCGAACGAAGTACAGGAGCAGAGACATCAGCTTGTTCCTATAATAATGCAAGCAAGATGACGGAATCAAGAGGAGATTGTGTTTAATAGACTGTGCATGAATGGACAATAATGTAGATATGTACCACAAAACAATGAAAATATCCCTAATAGAGACAGTATCCCGCTAAAGGTACCACAGAGGTCACCATGGAACGTCAGTGTACAAACCGGACATCTATACTTACAGTATTAAAATCAAGCTGTCAGAGAATCCAGGGTTCAATGTCTTAACACTTTAATGACTAAATTTGTTTAAGAAATCAAAATATTTGCTTATTGAATGCCTATTTACAGGCCATGTGAAGACTATTTTTGAAAATTAACCACTGGAATGGCTGGCCGAGCCAGCCATTCCAGTGGTAAATTTTCAAAAATAGTCTTCACATGGCCTGTCAATGGACATTTTTCAAGACCACTGCAGAGGCTGGTTTGGGCCGGCTTCGTCAAAAAAGGGTTAAACTGGATTAAAATGTGCATGCAAACTGGGAGGAGCTTAGCTAGAAAGGGGCGGGTCATAGCTAGAAATAAATCCCCCTATTTCTCCAGAGGCAATAGAAGAATGACTCATGTACATTTTAGGAACGTTGTCGCTGAATACTGTACTGTCAGTGGTCTGTCTGTTTCACTTCAAGAGTATACTTACCTCCCTAATACTTTTGATATTGCTAAATATTGGCTTTCACTCAATAAACACTCAGATTAAAACAGTTAGGTGCCCCTACTGGGCAGGGAGTCAGAGCGTAGTCTGGCGGATGCCAGCCCCACCACCGCGCATGCGCAGACTAGCACTTCCTCTTTGCTAGATTATTGGCAGAGGGATCACACATGTTTTTTTGTGCAATAGCTTTTCCTTGCTCTTAAACTGGTTTCATAACTTGGTTGTGTTATTTTGGAGTGATAGTCACTGATTAGGATGGCAGGAAGGATCACTTCGCCAAAGGGACCTAGGACCTTTGAATCAGGTGACTTCTAGTAAAATTAGCGAGTTTTTTTGCCCGGTGTATTGTGTTTCCGGGACTCGCGTTTACCGTGATAAGCGCCTTGGTTAGTTGGTTTATGTCAACTCGGTGCTACCTAAGGCTAATTTCTCTTTCTGTTTATGTCCACAGGTCTGTATGACGCTAGGTGGTGGCATCACAGCAGCAGAGAGTTAGTTTTCTCTCCACCATGGTTCCATTTCCTACTAACACTGTTAGGTTATCTAACCAAATGATTTATGTCCAGTGAGTTGGAGGCCTAGTATAAAGGTCTTCTCGCTTTGCCCTCTTGATCCAATTCCTTCCCCATGAGGTGGAGAGAGTTAAGAGGCGTGCAGGTGGTGGAGTACTCCGGTTCGTCACGTTGGATGGTTTGTCTATACAAGGTGTCAGGTATCTAGTTATTGATAATGTGGTGATGTTAATTATAGTAAGCAAAGGGAGATAATTAGCATTTTTGCCAGAAAAGAGTTATCTATATGTATCTGATGGTTGTGTAGTCGACGTATCCATTCAGCATACAATTCGTCCTTGCACTTGGATGTTTTGTTGGGATCGATTTTTTCCTGTCACGGGATTAATGACGTCATAATCAGCCTGGCTATGTATTTATCAGCAATTTAAGTTGCAATGCTGGTTTCTGATGTATATTGATCTTTATGATCGTTTTCCTTCTCTTTGAGTTGGTTTGAGTGTCTAAGCTTAACTAGTTTGCTCATACTCCTTGTCCTTTGCCCTGTTTCAGGGACCGGGTTGCGCGTCCTGTGGACGATTTCTGCATGATAAGTTCTTGCCTCATCTTTGCTATCAATGTAGCCCTTGTGGTCCATCGGGTAATTGTGAGATATGTAAGCACTGGGGGGGGGGCGAGTTAATGTCCGAATTCTTGTGCTTGCAGGCGACGGACAAGGTGGTAGAGGAGGAGAAGAAGAAGAAGCGGAAACGAGAGGTTGTAAGTAGGAAGGGTAAGGGGAAGGCCTCGTCCGCGGTGGATATGGAGGCCTTCCGGACCGAGATGTTGGGAGAGATGAAGAGGACAATAAAGGATTTGGTTCCAGGGTTGCTTCGTGGCATGCTTCCTGGACCAAATCCTTTACTGTCCTCATCATCGGCTTCGGAGCAGGTAATCCCCGCCTCTGGATCGGTTTTCCTTAGACCGCTTCCGTTGTTCGACGATTCAGAGGTGGCCCCATTAGAGGGGGCGTTCCACGACCCTGGCAGCAGGCTTATTGCCGCGCCGATAGGGGACCGTGGACGGTTGTCGCTGGAACCCGCGGGCTGCTTATCAGTCCAGGGGTATCCGCACGCCGCGGTGGCCAGTACCTCCTATGGCACCGTTCCTGGTCAGCCCGGGTTAGCTCTCTTTGCTGACCCGGGGTCTAATCTTTCTGACCAGGGTGATGAGGATTACCTGCTAGGGTCGCCGTCTGACGACGTGGACATGGATGAAGACGTTTGTGCACCGCTCGCGGGGAATACGGGCGGCTTCTTCCACGGTTTTACTCACCTTGGAGTAGAGTCCGCGGCTCAGGTGGTGGCCCAGGGCGCTGCTGATGGCCAGCGGTACCGCATACCTCGGCTTGCCGAGGGTGTTGCTGGTGCTGGCCGGGCCCGTGGTGGGGCGGTATGTGCCCCGCGCTCTACCACGGCGCCTGCTCCTGGTCAAACCAGTGATGTTGTCATGCCGGTGCTGTCAGGCCCGCATGTTTTCCCTGGCTTGCCAGGTGTATCAGCGTACCCGCCGTCAAGCTCTGCTGCTTGCGCTCAGGAGGAAGACGAAGGCCCCCGTCTTGTAGAGCGCTCGCAGTTAGCCACGGAGGAGGATTGGTCTGACGCTTGCCAGTGGTTGGTGAGCGTTAGGCCTGATCTGCCCGTGGAGCAGTCGGCTAGCCAGCGTGACCACAGGCCGTGGTTAGCGGGGAAGCCGACTGCTAACGCTATGCCTTCTCTGCCGCTGGCGGAGCATGTCGTTGACATGTTCGAGGCGGCGGAGTCGTCCATTAAGTCGAGTGGACGTCTCGCGAAGGCCCCTCGCGAGGTGGCCAGGCGTTGTCGCATCGTGCCCCTGGATTACCAGCGGTACGGTGTGATACCCAAGCCCAGCGTGGATGACCGTGCGGCTTTGGGTGAGGATGCGCGGCCAGGCTCCCGTTCTGACACGGGGGTCTTGTGCTCGAACGCGTTGCGTTCGGCGAATACCGCGTTGCGTGATGCGGAGGAGAGTGGGAGGGCTTCGATTGCCGCTCTGTCCCACGTCTCCCAGCTGTTACAGGGGGTAGTAACGGCATCCGCATCGCGCCAGCCAAGTCCGGTCACGGTCCAGCGAGCCATCCAGGATGGTATTAACCTGGCGCTGGACTGTATGACTCGGGCGGTGACCAGGAGTGTCCGGGCAAGACGCACGTTTGCCCTGGACAATCTGTTCCCGTCTCAGGACCTGTACAATAGGCTACTGCGTACGCCTATGACGGGTCCTGGTCTTTTTGGAGGTGAGGGATGTCGACACCTCCAGGAGACGGTCACCCTGGTGAATAACCAGAGGGCGCTGCGCGAGCAGTTTGAGGTGCTGCGTCGTGCTAACGTTCGCGCCGCGCCCCCTGCGTATCGTCCCCTGCAGGCTCGAGGTGGTGCTGGCCAAGTCAGAGGCCAGCCACCGTCGCAGCGTCGGCCTCGGCCGCGTGCGATTCGGCCAGCAGCGAGGGGGGCGCAGGTTCCTCAGGCGCCGTCAGCCAGGCAGCCGCCCACGCACCGAGGTGCGCGCGGGGCGGGGCGGGGCGCGCGAGGATCTGGGCGTGGTTATCGGTCCTGACGGGACGGTTACCGCGGTAAGAACCACTCCGGTGTTTATGGCGACGGGGACAGTGCCGCTCTTGCATGCCTCGTGTCCACCTCTGTCCCTAGGTGGACCGGTGGGAGGCCGGCTAGCCGACCACATGCAAGAGTGGGAACGGTTAACTCAGGACCGTTTAGTCTTGCGATGGCTTTCCGTCGGGTATCATCCAGAGTGGATGACAGGCCCGCCGTCGCGACTGTCTCTAGTGCCAGTCTGGACTCCCATTCCGAGAGATCCAGAGCAAAGGTTGTGTATCGAGGAGGAGATAGATTCCCTCGTACAAAAGGGAGCTATTCAGCCGGCACAAAGGTGTCCGGGCTTCTATTCAACCCTGTTCTTAGTAACAAAACGCACCGGAGGGTGGAGACCGATTCTCAACCTCAAGCCATTGAACAAGTTCATCGAGACGCCCAGTTTCAAGATGGAAACGGTGCGCTCGGTGTTGGCGGGGTTGGAGAGGGGGATGTGGACGGCGTCGATAGATTTGAAGGACGCTTATTTCCACATCCCCATCCACGGGAGTTTCTGTCGCTTCCTGAGATTTGCATTCCAGGGCAGACAGTGGGAATTCAGGGTGTTGCCCTTCGGAATTTCCACGGCTCCTCGGGTTTTCACCCGTGTGGTTCTTGCGATCACCGCATACCTCCGCAGGAGAAGCATAGCAGTCCACACGTACATAGACGACTGGCTGTTGAAAGCGCACACCCGGGAAAGTTTGTCGGCCAGTCTGGAGATTGTTTTGAAAACTCTCACAGACTTAGGCTGGATGATCAATTTCCCAAAATCAGAGCTGACTCCATCCCAGAAGTTTGTTTACCTGGGGATGTTCTTCGATCTAGAGACAGGATATGTTTATCCTACTCAGGAGAGAGTTCAGAAACTCATCTCATTAATTCAGTCAGTGTGCGACAGTCGTCATGTCCTGGCACGGGTTTACTTGAGAATGCTGGGGTTGATGGTTTCATTGGAACCAGTCATTCCTCAGGCCGCCTTACGCAGGCGGCCGATCCAGTTATTTCTCATGACACAATGGACCCAGAGTACAGGTTCGCTGGACTCGAATGTGTCAGTGTTGGCGCCTCTGATTCATCACCTGCAATGGTGGTTGGACACAGAGAATCTCTTGGTGGGGGTTATGCTAACCCCTCCCCACCCTCAGGTGACTGTGTATACAGATGCATCGATGGAGGGCTGGGGAGCTTGCATGGAAGAGTCCACGATATCAGGGCTTTGGAATCTGGAACAGTCAAAGGAACATATAAATCTACTGGAGCTAAGAGCAGTAGTCCTGGGCCTGGAACATTTCTTACAGAAAGTTCAGGGCAAGATTGTTCTTATTCGTTCAGACAACTCAACAGTTGTGACTTACATAAACCGCCAGGGCGGAACGAAGTCGCCCAGTCTCTGTATGATGACATGGAAACTGCTTTGTTGGTGTCTGGATCACCAGATTACCTTGAAAGCAGTTCATATTCCGGGAAGGTTAAACCTGCTAGCAGACTCATTGAGCCGAAGGATGAGTGTTTTACCCACGGAATGGCAACTAAATCAATGTGTGGCGGATCGTCTGTTCGACCATTGGGGGAAACCCAACATCGATTTGTTCGCAACGAAGAAGAATGCGAAGATGACGACGTACGTCTCTCCGATTCCGGATCCAAGCGCTTTCGCAACAGATGCGTTAGCTATCAGCTGGGGGAGAATGTATGCATACGCATTCCCTCCAGCAATCCTGATTCCAAAAATTCTTCAGAAAATCAGACAAGAGGAATGCCAAGTGCTTCTGATCGCCCCGGATTGGCCAAGCCGATCATGGTATACGGATCTGCTGGACCTTCTGGTCTGCAATCCGGTTCCTCTGCCTCTGATGGACGATATTATCTTCCAGGGCAAGGCCCTTCACAACAATCCGTCAATGTTCAGATTGACTGCGTGGATGTTGTCAAGGAATCTAGAATTAAGGAGGGCTTTTCTGAGCAAGCAGCCATGTTTATGGCCAAAGCCAGGAGGGGGTCAACCTCCAGAGCATATAATTATAAAATCAACAGATTTGCAGAATGGTGCTCAAAAAGATGTATTGATCCAATGGGTTCATCTATTCAAGTAGTAGCTGATTTCCTCTGTCACCTCTATGATGCCTATAGCCTCAAGCCTAACTCTATTGCTGGTTATAAGTCAGCATTAATGTCTGTTATTCCTTGCTTGGCTAAGAGGGGAAGTGATGAAGTAAATACATTAAATGTATTAATTAAAGGCATGGGCAATCTAAGACCAAGGAATCCACCTGTGATTCCGTCTTGGAGTTTATCGCTAGTGCTTCAAGTACTAGGTGATAAGCCTTTTGAACCACTTAGTTCCATTTCTATGAAACTATTAACACTGAAGACTGTGTTTTTAATTGCTGCGGCCTCGGCTAGGCGTAGGAGTGAAATTCATGCCTTATCAGCCGAGGATGACCGTTTTGTGGTTTCAGGGGAAGGCCTTAAGCTGCTACCTAGGATTAATTTCTTGGCTAAAAATCAGTCGTTGAAATATCCAGGTCAAACTATTATTTTGCCTGCTTTAACTAGATATGATCCTAATTCTAAAGCATGGTGTCCCGTCCGGGCGCTGCGCCGGTACAAACAACGTACGGCGGAGTGGCGCACCGACCAGTCAGCGTTATGGTTGTCATATATTGAACCCCATGGCAGGGCTTCTAAGGACACCATTTCCAGGTGGATTGTAGAATGCATTCAGTTTTGCCATAAATCCGCCACCGGGAAGCAGGTTGACGTGGCCAAGGCTCACAGTGTCCGCGGCGTAGTGACATCCACTGCCCTATTTAATGGGGTCCCTGTGGATGATATTATGTCGGTGGCTCAATGGCACTGTGAGTCCAGTTTTACAGACCATTATCTCCGTGACACCTCTAATCCTCTCGCCTTGTCGATTTTGAAAAAATAATTTTTTGAGGAGGTTTTTCCTCATTGCTTATATATTTCACAATTAATTTATGGAAACACCCACTTTTTTGGGCCTGCATCAGTCTTCACCAATGGGAAGATGATGTCAGCAGCCATTTTCAACAAGGTCAGTCTTGTTCATGGGTTGTCCGTTGTTGATTGTATTGTCACGTTACCCGTTATTAATATGGTGATGGTTTGTGTATTTGTGTGGTTCATTGTTGAGAGTTTACGAAAATGGAGCTTTTTCGTCTCTGTCCTGTAGTACATGGCACTTGTACGTAGAGAGCGTATAGGACATTGAGGTCAGTCGACTCTTCCTCCCAGGAAGGAGGGGGGGGGGGAGCGCATATGACATTCGGTCATCTCTCATACATCGGTGGTGTTATCCGATGGTTAGTCAAATCCTGACTGTTTTTCGTACAGTTTCAGAAGTTTAAGTGCCTTAAACGCAGAAAAGCGTATAGGGATGAGCTGGTCTTTTGACCTCGCCTCCCTCCCGCCAGATTCACTTTCGAATTCTGGCAATATCAAAAGTATTAGGGAGGTAAGTATACTCTTGAAGTGAAATAAACGAAATCTAGGATTTCTTTTTTCACGAGAGAGTTGATACTTACCTCCCTAGATACGGACCCGGCCTCTCCACCCCACAGAGGCTCGGTCTTCAGGCTCTTAATAGTTGCATGTGTGTCAGCCAATAAATTAGTCAGAGGAAGTGCTAGTCTGCGCATGCGCGGTGGTGGGGCTGGCATCCGCCAGACTACGCTCTGACTCCCTGCCCAGTAGGGGCACCTAACTGTTTTAATCTGAGTGTTTATTGAGTGAAAGCCAATATTTAGCAATATCAAAAGTATTAGGGAGGTAAGTATCAACTCTCTCGTGAAAAAAGAAATCCTAGATTTCGTTTATTCTCTTTCAGAATTCACAGCCTTGGAAGCACAAAGAAAGGGCCAAACCATCCTGATAATAGAGCCATTTTTTACGATGACATCACATACAGGTAAGCAATGTGAGCCTTCGCTGTACATAATGACACAACATGACAGGTTGAACCCTTTCATGATGAAGCCGACCCAAACCAGCTTCTGCAGTTGTCTTGGGGAATGGTCATTTGCAGGCCATGAAAAGACTATGAAAATTTACACCTGAATGACTGACTCTGCAGCTATTTTAAAGCGATAATCGAGCCAGCCATTCCAGTGGTATATGTTCCAAAATAGGGTTCTCTTGACCTGCAAATGGGCTTTCATTAAGCAAATATTGAGATTTTCTTGACCAAATATAGCCATTAAACCTTTCGTAAATAAATTCCCCGTATCTCAAGCTCAGGGAAAACAAACAAGAAAGATGTTGAATACTTTGAAATTAATATAACTGGAAGCTATTGCTGCCTTAGCTAGCAATGGTATCCAGTCATATTAATTTCAAAATATTCTATACGTCATAAAGAATTGACTTTCAGGGGTTTGTCATTGAAAGGATTAAAGGGTTAAAATATATTTGGTGGTTGATATTAGCCTAGATAGTCTACTAGTCTAGCCAGCAGAATGAATGACCACTAGATACTACTAATCCTGCTCATTATTTCCTACCTTGACGATATAGCTATTATTCTAAGTCCTAATACTACAGAGTATTGGTGTTATAATGTCATTATATGTTATTGAAATCTGTTTTGTATGATCACCAGTATAATTTAACCCGTTAATGATTAGATTTGCGTTAGAAATTTCCAATTTTAGCACAGAAAATTTCAATTTGCAGACCAAGAAAAGACTATTTAAAAAATTTTAACCGCTGGATTAGCTGGCTCATTTTTATCGCTTTAAAATAGCTGTGTTTGGGGACATATATGTCTGGACTATAAACCATTATGTGCAAGGGAAGCCATTCCATCCTTTGGCAGAGAAAACAGGTTAGTTTTATCCACACGTTTGCCAGTATTATGTGGCAGAGATAACAGGTGAGCTTTATCCACACGCTTGTCTGTATTCTGTGACAGAGAAAACAGGCGAGCTTTATTCACACGCTTGACAGTATTAAGTGACAGAGAAAACAGGTGAGCTTTATCCACACTCTTGTCTGTAGTCTGTGACAGAGAAAACAGGTGAGCTTTATTCACACGCTTGACAGTATTAAATGACAGAGAGAAAACAGGTGAGCTTTATCTACACGCTTGTCTGTATTCTGTGACAGAGAAAACAGGTTAGTTTTATCCACACGTTTGCCAGTATCATGTGACAGAGAAAACAGGCAAGCTTTATTCACACGCTTGACAGTATTAAGTGACAGAGAAAACAGGTGAGCTTTATCCACACTCTTGTCTGTAGTCTGTGACAGAGAAAACAGGCGAGCTTTATTCACACGCTTGACAGTATTAAATGACAGAGAGAAAACAGGTGAGCTTTATTCACACGCTTGACAGTATTAAATGACAGAGAGAAAACAGGTGAGCTTTATTCACACGCTTGTCTGTATCATGTGACGGAGGAAACAGGTGAGCTTTATCCACACGCTTGTCTGTATTTTGTAACAGAGAAAACAGGCGAGCTTTATTCACACGCTTGACAGTATTAAGTGACAGAGAAAACAGGTGAGCTTTATCCACAGGCTTGTCTGTATCATGTGACGGAGGAAACAGGCAAACTTTATTAACACGCTTGACAGTATTAAATAACAGAGAAAACAGGTGAGCTTTATTCACACGCTTGTCTGTATCATGTGACGGAGGAAACAGGCAAACTTTATTAACACGCTCGACAGTATTAAATGACAGAGAAAACAGGTGAGCTTTATTCACACGCTTGTCTGTATCATGTGACAGAGGAAATAGGCGAGCTTTTCCACATGCTTGTCTGTATTCTGTGGCAGAGAAGACAGGCGCGCTTTGTTCACAGGTTTGACAGTGTTCTGTGACAGAGAAAACGTGCGAGCTTTATTCACACGCTTGTCTGTATTCTGTGACAGAGGAAACAGGTGAGCTTTATTCACACACTTGTCTGTATTCTGTGACAGAGGAAACAGGTGAGCTTTATTCACACGCTTGTCTCTATCATGTGACAGAGGAAACAGGTGAGCTTTATCCACACTCTTGTCTGTAGTCTGTGACAGAGAAAACAGGTGAGCTTTATTCACACACTTGTCTGTATTCTGTGACAGAGGAAACAGGCAAGCTTTATTCACACGCTTGTCTGTATCATGTGACGGAGGAAACAGGCAAACTTTATTAACACGCTCGACAGTATTAAGTGACAGAGAAAACAGGTGAGCTTTATTCACACGCTTGTCTGTAGTCTGTGACAGAGAAAACAGGTGAGCTTTATTCACACACTTGTCTGTATTCTGTGACAGAGGAAACAGGCAAGCTTTATTCACACGCTTGTCTGTATCATGTGACAGAGGAAACAGGTGAGCTTTATTCACACACTTGTCTGTATTCTGTGACAGAGGAAACAGGCGAGCTTTATCCACATGCTTGTCTGTATCATGTGACAGAAAAAACAGGCGAGCTTTATTCACACGCTTGACAGTATTAAGTGGAGAGAAAACAGATATGTTTTATCCACACGCTTGTCTGTATCATGTGGCAGAGGAAACAGGTGAGCTCTATCCACACGCTTGTCTGTATCATGTGGCAGAGGAAACAGGTGAGCTTTATTCACACGCTTGTCTGTATTCTGTGACAGAGGAAACAGGTGAGCTTTATCCACATGCTTGTCTGTATCATGTGACAGAGAAAACAGGCGAGCTTTATTCACACGCTTGACAGTATTAAGTGGAGAGAAAACAGACATGTTTTATCCACACGCTTGTCTGTATCATGTGGCAGAGGAAACAGGTGAGCTTTATCCACACACTTGTCTGTATCATGTGACAGAGGAAACAGGTGAGCTTTATCCACACGCTGGCCAGTTTTAAGTGGCAGAGAAAAGCTAACTTATTTATCCATGTAACACACAAGATAGCCAATAAAGGCATCTGCAGTGGCCTTGGAAAATGTCGTTAACGGAGCCAGGCATTCCAGTGATACATGTTAAAAAATAGTCTTCAATTGGTCTGCAAATTGAAATTTTCTTGGACAAAATTAAGGGTTAAAAGGCTATACAACTTTAATCTCATTTGTTTTCCTCCGACAGCAAGCGGAACATTGAAGACTTTCTCGCAGCTCTCAGTGGTTTTGAAGTGGCAGCAAAACTCGTAAAACTTTTTAAAGATGCCGAGTTGAAGTAAGAACCGTAAGCTTATTAATAAAAGTAATTTTATATGAGACACTTGATTGCCAAAGTGTTCATCAGTGGCCTGTCAGTGTAACACTGAGCGTGGCTTGAATTTTGCTTCTGGCTCTGCTACTGAACCACTATCAGGCCCATTGTCACTAAATTTTATCTAGTTTTATTACTGCATCTACTTCAATATCACAATGTATGCATTATCGTTCTGCAATCTATTTTTGTGGAGCTGTTTATCTGGACTTGTTGCATACAGGTTATGTTTTACATTTAGTTCAGCTATTGCTATATTGTCAGGTCCCTTGTCACCAAGCTTTGTTTATATCAGTATTACTGCATTAATACCCTTACTACAATGCAAGCATATCATTGTGGCATGTGCTTTCAGCATAGAGACCTTGTCATTTCAGGTTAAGTTCTGCGTTTAGCTGAACTTAGTCCAACACATTATGTTTTGTAAATTTATGTCCTAGGCGAGCTATTTGGTTGCATTGCAACCACATTTCTGATTCAAAATGTGTCTACCTGATATTCAGCAAATAAGCTTAGCATCATAGCCAAGAAATTTAGTTAAATATAAATGTATCCAACATGCATGCACGCGCACACCACGCACAGATGCACATGCTTAGTGAATTGCATGTTTTGTTTTCAGATCAAGATTATTGAACAAATGTCTCCGAGTTGCAACATCTGACAGTGACAATAAAGGACAGTTTCCTGATTTATGTGAACCACTGAAGTTTTTCACGGTAAAAAAATTCGATGCAGTAAACCTTGGTTTAACACGTTCACGTCAATTCCGGTCAACCATGGCCTCCACAATGGTCCTGAAGAATCTCCATTTGCAGGCCAAGAGAAGACTATTTTTTAAAATTTACCACGGGAGTGACTAGCTAAAAAATGAGCCAGTCATTACAGTGGTAAATTTTGAAAAATAGTCTTCTCTTGGCCTGCAAATGGACATGTTTTCAATACGGAAATATTTGGATATTTTTTACCAATTTAATCTTTAAATCGTTTAGCAACCACATTGCATGTATATACTACAAAGAATTATTCACTATGGACAGATAGCCTCTTAATGCATGTGACTATAGATCCTTCCTTCAGGCCGTCCATCCATCCCTCTATCCATTTTCCAATATGCATGTCTCTGTGTGTCTCTCTGGTAACTGAGATTTGCTTTTATTTCTTGCAGACTGCTTTTGATCACAATAAAGCCAAGAAGGAGGGTGTCATTCTGCCAAACAAAGGTATGATTTGTGGAAGGATATCAAAGACTATTTATCCCTACATGTTTTGAAAAAAATGGAGGGGTATTGCAATCGCCTTCGTCCGTCGTTCCATCCATCTGTCTGTCTGGCTATCTCCTCCGAAACCATTTCGTAGAGTTCAATCAAATATGTCCGTGACCCATATGATTGTAGACTGCAATCTTGACTACATTTACTTTAAGGATGCAAAAGCTTTTGGCATTCAAGGCAGAAACATCATCAACCCTGCCATTCCATGCAACAAACACAATTGCGCATTCTGTCAACAAATGGATAAAAAACGCACATTCAAATGCTCACACACTGGGCTCAACTATCATACCAAAACAAAAACATTCTGTAACACAATGAATGTGGTTTATTTAATAACGTGTAATACATGCTCTAAACAATACATTGGTGAAACTAAACGTGAATTCCAAATACGTATTAAAGAACATCTTAGGGACATTAAAAACAAGAAAGACACACCAGTAGCCATTCACTTCAATCTCCCCAATCACAACATCTCTTCAGTCAACTAAAGAATCATCGAGGTGTTCCATCGCGATCCTGAATCCACGGAAGCAACGTCTATCCGTAAGAAACGCGAGAAATTCTGGATCCACCAGCTACATTGCATGGACCCAATTGGAATTAATCACGCTGATTGGTGACAATCTCTACCTGAAAGTAGTACAACAAATACAATAATTAGCTACCTGTCACCACGCTCCCCCCTTGGAGATGCCTATGACGTAATCACTACTACGTCACACCTGCATCACGTCACACTGACGTCCCCAACGTTACAAACAATTTAACGATTTTAACTTCATAACATTAGTAGTAATTACAGTTCATAAGTAAACAGTAATGAATCGACACCAGTGCCCAAAGTGCGCCGCCAATTTTGCTTGGAGGACCAGTTTAGTGCGCCACAACCGTGTGGTCCATTTAAAGCAAGGCTTCTGGTGGTGCCTCGAGTGCGGCCAGAGTTCCACAAGAACCAGGGACTTCAAAACACACCTACGCACGCTACACGACCTGTCAACAAAAGCACAGAAAAATATCATCTGCCTACACAACCCTCACCGTAAGGTGAGCGCGGAACACATCCAGGCCGCACGAGAGGAGGACACCACACGCATCTTTACACCTGAGCCTCACCCATCACAGAGCCTAGTAAGACAACTTTCACCCACTGCACCAACAGACTACAGATCAACATCACCCACATCTTCCACAGAACAATACGACAGCCCACCCACATCACCAATCACCACCTACTCAGCACCGCTTTCTAGCCCTGAATACAACAGTTCCACAGACGGGCCTTCTACACCAGCAACCGCCACCCCGGTTTTTAGCCCAGGGCGAAACAGCCCTGACAGCCCCGACAGCGGTGTCTCTGGCCCAAACGCAGAGGAGGACTACCAGGCAGACATCCTCAACAACTGCCTGGACGATCCTCCCCCAGACGACGACAACATTTGGGAGAACGAGCTGGGGGCAATCGCCCTGCAACATATACTTGATGAACTTTAAGGTAAGAAAAATGGCACACAGCCATCCTAACACCACACGCATTCTTATAAAAACTACAGCATGATAAAAACTTTATCATCTTAACTACTATAAAATGATTTTTCGAATATACACATCCCAGTAAAAACTACTGTGACAAAGTGTCTACACATTTCCTCTGATGAGTATAACCCAAACATGGGTACGAAACGCCATGAGTCTGGATCACATATGGAAAGGCCCACTCACTAATGGACCAATGCCGCTATAAACCTTTATTAAAGATCTATCCCTTAAACCCGATGTATAAAACTATACATTTCGGGTACGAATTTACCCAAAACCGGGTACACGTTCGGGTACACCAAAACACAAACACTCAGGTACACCAAAACTCGGGTACACAATAAACAAAAATTGTCACCAAATCGGGTACAAGTACACATCAAGTCGGGTACAAACACGACAACAAACAATGGGATGTATCTACCAAATCCGGGTACATACACATATGATCGGGTACAATCGGGTACAACCGGGTACAAGATTACTATAAAAGGAACGCGCAAACAGTGCATCGGCATCCAGACTCAACGGACACTAACCGTTAGCGTCAGGACAACATAGCATCTTACAAGCTTTTTACAAAAATATTACATTTACTTTAAGCTCCACCCCGAAGGTGGAGGTGTGGGGTGGGGGAAGCACAATCAAAGTGGTCAGAATTCAACCAAATTTGGTATGTTAGGTACGCATATGATATCTTCCATTGCATGCACCCGTGATCGGAATGGCCAAATGACCTTACACCATGGAGGACCATTATCAGTCAACTTTTGCTTTAACACTTATTACCTCTTAAACCTCTTGGCAGATTTTAACGAAAGTTGGCTGGAAGGATCCTATAGTGGTTATGTGTAGGCTCAAGTTCTATTGAAGGGATAGTTAACAATCTGGCTTTGGAGCTTGTCCTTGGTGGTCCGAAGAACCCTATGGATTTTGAAGTCAACAGTCAAGGTTACTGTGACCTAATTAATGATGTAATATTGCGTTTCTGGATGATAACTCGAGTTTGATTGAAGGGATCATTACTAATCTTGGGTGGGAGGGTGTCCTTGGTATTTCAAAGAGCCCTATCGATTTTGGTGTCAAGGACATGGTGACCAATCTTTGGTGGGAGGTTGTGCTTAGCAGAATGGGGTCATACTTTAGCAATTTCTGGTTGTCATTCTTTGGAGATGTCGCGAAGGGCCAAGTAAGCCTATGCCGTGGCAGCCATCCATTGTCTGCCCCCCTCCGTCATCTGTCCATCAAATAGCATCTTTGTGCTTCTATTTCAGCCAAATTTGGCTGGAAGGATCCTATGGCGGTAGGTTTCGCAACTCCTATTGAGATTTGATTCGTTAAATTTTTGGATGAAAATCTTAGATCTTATGCAAAATTTACTGGAAATTGTTAAAACACATCTCCTTAGCCACTTAATGGATTTTTGACTAGAAGTACCATATGGTGGCAGGCTCTGGAAACTATTCAGAATTTTGATTGGTCAATGTTTTGGGTGAGTCTGATTTTATGACAAATTTACCAGAAATTGTCAAAATGCATCTTATCCACTTGTTTGAGCCAACCGAATTTGGCTAGGACACTGGAGGTCTACGTCAGAATCTCTATTAAGAACTCGCGAACCACTGTGCCGATTTCAAGCATATTTGACAGGAGGCCTCTTTAGGAAAACAGGAGGCATCCTTAGGGAATAGGAATACAAAGTTGTTCAAATGGAGTTGACCGGCCAATTTGGCCCACAGCCATCTTGGATTTTGGCCGACTTTCAGAAATGTCTTTAAAAAAAATTTCTGAAACAGCTTGGGGGATTGATGCAGACCTTATGAAATATGATCTAGGGCAACAGCTGAACCAATTTTGTTCGAGGGAACTTAATTTGCCAAATGGATCCGTGGCCATCTTGGATGATCTAGTTTTTGTGAAAACGACTTCTCCAGATCCGCTCAATGGATCGGGCCAAAATTTGACTTATATAATTAGGGCCGAAACGCATTAAAATTTGTCCATGGAAAGTTGATGTAAATAAAAGCATGTCCGCCATGAATATCAATCGAAATATAACGTTTTTGGCAGACGTCTTGTATTTTCCGCAAATTTCTGAGAAAAACATAAAAAGACAATTGTTATCCTCTGGGCCAATTTGAATAAAACTTGGCTAAACTTTCTTCACAGAAATTTGATTGGTAAATTTTTACAGTGGTCATCTCATTTTGTTCGGTTATGCCAGTCACCAATAATTCCACGTGAACGACACTTGTTTACGGTAGTTGAAAATCTTAGATATTATGACGAATTTACTGGAAATTTTAAGAATGCACCTCCTTAGTCGCTTGCTGAATTTCAGCCGAATTGGACTAGAAGAACGCTATGGAAGTACACTCCGGAGTCCAGAGCTGTTATTCAGAATTTTGATTGGTAATTTTTTGATGAAATTCTTAGAATTTATGAAAAATTTACTGGAAAATGTTAGAATGCATCACCTCTTTAACCGCTTGGTGCATTTCAAATGAAATTGGATCCTATGCGTTATTTATAATTCTTATTGGTCAGTTTATTGGTTGAATATCTTGGTATTTTGACAATTTTCTGGACATTTCTTAATACAATACTCATCCTTAATCAATAGCACCATGGCGATAGGTTCTGAAAAAACTATTCAGAATTTCCATTAGTCGATTTTTCCAACAGCCATCTTGGATTTTCATATTTTCTTGAAACTAGATGATTAAAGTTTGTTCAACTTGAACTTCAAACAAGGCTGTCATGACCCAATCAAAATGTATGGTTTGATGGCCATATTGAATTTTTTATTGGCTGGATGGAACTTAAGTAGTCCGGGAGCCAATTTTCAAAAGGGGTCTAGAAGAATGGTTTCGTAGCACACCCAGTATTCAGAAGGTTTGTCTCTATATTAGTCTAGACCGATGTCTTGGGTATATTCTGAGCCGTGTTGTACAAGAAAATTGTGGTATCACTAACCCGTGAGAAGCCCATTTACAATAGGTGTTGAATGTAGTTTTCAGACAATTTTCACAATGGTAAATTTTTCACAAACTTAAGCGCATGTTATATCAATACAATCTTAACCAAAATGGAAAGGAGTGATCGTATATCGCAGATTTATACATAATCAACCTCGTTTAAGACACCCGTATGTTGCTTTGTACATATTGGGGCACTTAGGTCTTCTTGTGACTAGCAATACTTTAGCTACAACAATGCCCATGTTTTCTACATTTTTCATAATTAAACTTTTAACTGACATGCAGTGCATGTCTACACAAGCTGGCAGGACATATTTATCACGTGAGCAAATGAGAGAATGTTACTCATCCGTGTCAGAGTCATCTTCGACAATTGTATGCTGAACATTGTCACACATTTCACCTCCCATACAAAGGCATGCTTCAGTGCAGAGTAGATTGTTAGCCTTGCATTGACAGAGATCTGTTCTTTTGCAGGCAGACTTTTGACATCTACATGATGTGAGTTCAATTAATCCAAATGGAGCAGGATCCTTTGACATTAGAACAGGCTTGAGTAGACCATCCACTATACTCCAGCCATGTCCATTTGGAGATTGAAGATTCTGAACAGCTTGCAATGAACGTCTCCAAACAAGAGCTTGAAAATTGGCCCTTTCGGTGTGACGCTTTAGACTATTCGATGTAGGTGGAAGATTTTCATTTCTTTGTCTCTTTTGACAAAAGAGCCAATAACGGGTTTCATCAGCTGTCTTTCCCACATCCCTGGTGGTATACAACTCACAGACAAATTTCTCACATAGAATTGCAGTATTCGGTGATAAGTCAACATGTTCGCCGAGTTGGGCTAAGCTAAGCTGATGACATTCAGATGACTTTTAAGAGATTGAATGATTTTCTCTTAGCGACTCCAAATAATGCACTAGTGCTATCACAACCTGTAAGAGAATGAAACCCATGCAAAGACAGACAGATAGCTGGGCCCAGTACTTGAGCAACTGTATGTATTGGTATGTATCGCAATTTGTCCTTTGTGCCCGTACGGAACCATAGTTCAGAACAGTGAAGCGAACGATACGTATATATACTAAGTACTGCCACGTCTGTATCAGGAGACTATAGCAACACGCATGTGGTCTTTTGAAGCGTGTAGCGCGTGCAACATCATACGTGTATCTGCTTCCTCGTGATCTGATCGAAGTTCTTCCAAATACGACGAATTGTTCGCTGAAATGACAACAACATCCATTCCATCGTTAAAGCCACCAGCAAGAATGACGCAATTGTCGGCTGATAGCATATTTGGACCAGTATCACGCCACCGCTTGCTGAGAAATGCAACCAGGTTACTTTTGTTGCTTGGATTGCTGATGTACTTGGCCCATTGCTTTGGAACGGGAGTATTTTCTCCAGCAATCTTTACTTCCAATGCTGTTGATGACCCACGTTTTATCCGCTCTTCCGCTTTGAGAGATTCCAGTCTATCATATCTGTCAAAAACTATATCTACTCTGTTGCAGTCTTCTTGATTCAGTGGAACTGTAAAGATGTGCCAGTATTTATCAGCCAATTCTCCAAATGTAGACGTACCTCCAGTTTTAACCATTTGCACAATTGCCATGCCATCTACTACATAAGCTGTTGCGCCTGTCTTGTCAACAGGTGGAAGCCGTCCATCAACATTTACTTCCTTTTCTAGTTCACTTAACAAAACACTTTTCACATTCTTTCTTAGAGTCCCATCCGTATGTGACAATGATAGTGGAACAGCAGACAGTTCATACGTCATCACTAGTTTTAAATCAACATCTCTGGACATTGCGGCAATAATTAATCGACCAAATAGTTCGCGGTCAGATCTCACATTGTGAATTTTTTCATCATTTGTTTTGAGTTTTTTCTTCTGTGCTAGGCTGGCAAATGTTTTAAGTTTTAAGTGTGGCAACGTGTCCCAAAAGCTTCTCGTGTTAGTGTCCAGCCGCTCCTGAACAAAATTGTCCATCATCTCCTTACCAATGTCACAGGCGGAAACAAGTCTCTTGGCGATTTCACTAGGCAATACCACGCCAGTTGCAATGTTTACAAGCGGAAGACACTCGCTGTCGTCGTTTTCCGCAATATTAAAGGGATTGGTCATTATATCTGATGAGAACATCGAAAGTATCTTCTGCACATCGGTTTCATCCCTGTTCATTCGATTAGTCCCCATTTCCTTATGTACTCCAAACATGTGACTATCTTGTAACCCACACATTTGCTTTGTGACCGTTGTTATGGCTGCCCTCTCGTGGCTAGTTAAAAACCACCTCTCCAGAGCTCCTGGCTTTTGTGTTATTCCAATAATACCACCTCGCTTTTTGGAATCCAAATTAATCGATTGCTCTAAGGCCATATCTGTCCACACTTGATTGAATGGATGGTGTGAGCGACTGATTTCCATTCAAGAATTGTTCATGTACATGGGGATGTGTACTTGGAAGCATCTTCATGTCCGCAAGATATATTGGCAGCCATCTTGCATAATTGGTTCTGTCCATGCTGTAGAAATATGGCGCCATAGCAGCAGTAGCAGATAGGTGTGCCTGCCAATCTCCAGTTCTCTCAGCTCTTATGAATCCAAGCAGCAGCTCTACCATATGAATATATGAGTTCCAAAATGCGAACAGGTGTGATTTCGAGCTTGACTCAACTTTAAAGGATTTGAACAGCTGTTGCAATTTATTCACGTACATACACACCTCTTTGAAATTTTCTTGCAGTGTGTCTAAGTCGTCAATGCTGCTTCGGCACATCTTAATTTTCTCATCCAGACTCCAAATCTGTTGGAGTAATGTGGTCTTCATGTTGTCTATTTTGTTGAACCCATTTGGAAAAAGACTGCCATTGTAATCGCAGCAGCGCTTCCAGAACCTCGCCTTTGGTATATGCATGCAAAATGTATGTTGGATATATGTTAGGTCGATATCCGTCTAAATATCATATATGGTGAATCTAATACGATATTACTTTGAGTTATGACACGATCATGCTTATATCGTTGTGCACTGTGGATACAGCCAAAGCCTAGACCCCCTATGCAAAGAAATCAGGATAACTAATTAGTGCTACCACAATTTGTTTGTACAACAGGGCTTAAAATGTGTGGGATATGTCCCCCAAGCCACAGCAAGTGTCAGACCTTCCGAATACTGGGTGTGCTACGTCACGATTCTGACCTAGCTTTAGCTCCTGGACTAAAGGTTCGATCTGATTGTGTGGCCAGCTTCCATCATTAATTTCCTACTAATTATTGATCATACTAAATTCCGATTTTGGATATTATGTTGCTTCTAAATTTATTGTATTACGATGTATGTCTGTTCAAATACTAATAGTTCAAATCCTGTTAGTCCAGGTGAGCATTAAGGCCCTTGAGACCCATGTTTAAATTGGCTCTTCATAAGGCGGATGCAAATATGAATGTCATCTCGCATTCAACAATCATATATGGGTAGCTCAGAAAACAACATTTGGTTCAATTGCATTCCACCAAATGCCCACCTCACTTTGTCGGGATAATACATGTATTCTAATCTTGGTCTAATGAGTTTTATCTATGCTATGCATGTAAATTGTATCCCTCGTTACCATATTAGCTAATACATGTATCCTAATCTCGGTCTAATGAGTTTTATCTATGCTATATAGGTAAATTGTATCCCTCGTTACCGTATTGGCTAATTTTGTTTTTGATTACTTTTAAGCCATAACTCTCGAATTTATTCAAGAAAATTTGTTTTCTCTTAGAAAATGTCTATTTGCAAACCAAGAAAAGACTATTTTTGAAAATTAACCACCACTCGGTTATCGAGCCAGTCATTCCAGTGATAAATTTCCAAAAATAGTCTCCTTGGTCTGCAAGTGCCCATTTTCTATGAGAAAATTAAAGGGTTATCAGAGCGTTTCATCTTTTTCACAGGTGTAAATCGGGAGTATGATGATGCTTTAGTGGAGATTCAGGGCATTGAGAAGCCCTTGAATTCATACCTGGACAAACAGAAGGCCAGGCTAGCATGTAGGGTAAGCTATGTAGTTTGTCATAAGCCAAAAAATGTCTTCTGCAGTGGTCTTGAGAAATGTCCATTTGCAGACCGAGAGAAAACTCTAAAAATTTACCACTAGAATGACTGGCTCGATAACCGAGCCAGTCATTCCAGTGGTAAATTTTCAAAAATAATCTTCACTTGGCCTGCAAATGGATATTTTCTATGAGAAAATTGAAAACAAATTTGAGGGTTAATGGTTAAGATGTTTATTGAGTCTTACAGTAAGAATTTGAGAAGCGAATACGAACACACGCTATACTTGTGACATAGACTGATGTGCCATCAATCTCACAAATTTAACAGAGTGACAGAACGATTTATACTAGTTGCGAATCACAACAAAAAATGTATGGTCAATATATGATTTAGCTTATCACTATCGTGTGGACTCATCAAGTATAGTTTAGTCTGTCTGTCTGTATGTCTCCCGTCTGCTTATCTGTCTGTGTCTGTCTGTCTGTCTGTCTGTCTCTGCCTCTCTGTCTGATAGATAATGAAGATTCATATTTAGTTATTAATTAAAGATCACAAATGAGAAATCGATTTCAATAGAAAAACAAAAAACCATCAAAATAAAACTTATTTTGTTGGAAATTTGGAAAACTTTTCACAACATCTACCAATAATAGAATTTCTGTTAAAATATCAATTTTAACTTTATATTGTAACTTTCCATAAAATTTGCTGTACGGCATCAGTCATCGCATGAATTGTCAAGCGTGTACGTTCAAATTTCACCACACATTCCTTTAGAGGAAACTGGTGTCTAATAAAGTTGTGAAGCAGTTTATCAGCTCCGATTCAAGTTCTAGTTTGGCAAACACTAAGAATTAACCCTTTCATGTCGAACCCGATCAAAACTAGCCTCTACACTGGTCTTGAGGACTCCATTTTCACGCAATTACCACCAGAATGATTGAATGACCGAGCTATTCATTCCAGTGGTAAATTTTCAAAAATAGTCTTCTCTTAGCTTGCAAATGAACATTTAATAACCAAACATTTTTATTTTCTTGAGTAAATTTAGCTGTTAAAGGGTTAAGATCAGCTATTATGTACATGCATCTTACAAACATGCCTCTCTGTTAACCCTTTCATGGTCAAGCCTGCCAAAACCGGAATGTCCATTTGCAGGCCAACCTAAGACTATTTTTGAAAATTTACCACTGCAATAACTGGCTCGATAATCGAGCCAGTTATTCCAGTGGTAAATTTTCAAAAATAGTCTTATCATGGCCTGCAAATGCCCGTTCACTGAGCAAAAATTTTAATTTTCTTGACAAATCTTGACCATTAAATTGTTAAAAAGCAAATTCATTAATATACAATTATATATTTCATTTTCCAAAGTCTTTGGTTTATTGGGGCTCTGGCAAGAATCGATACCAAATTGAAGTACCTGAAAGCTCATGGAAACAGGTTCCTCATGACTACGATCTCATGTCATCCAAGAAAGGCTGGAGGCGGTACAGAACGACAGAGATTGAAACGCTGCTCTCTGATTTGCTGAAAGTTGAGGATCAGAAGGAGGCTGCGCTGAAGGATACAATGAGGAAGATATTTCACACGTTTGATGAAAAGTAGGTCATGTATTTTCTCTGGTATTCTTTTGCCTAAAGGTGTGATTGATGGAAACAGTTCTCAGGGACCGACCTACTCATTTGAAATCAGTAGCCAGTCAATTAACCTATTTGGGGATTTCATTAGCCAAATCTGGACTTTCTTAGCCTGACCAATAACCTATCAATCTAATCCTTTATGCTAGATCTTCAGGCTAATAACCAAGTAAGAGATGACCAGCAGGTCATGTAAGAAACGTACTGTTGAATATTTTGAACATAATTGAGGAATTCTGTTTCTCAGTCAATCATATGACATCATAAACAACTACGTTACATGTAGGTTGATGTCCTAATCAATTACGTCATGAGTAATGCGATTTAGTGTCTTAGACGCTTAATACTCTGTCAAGTTGTGCGAAATGTATGTCTACTATTTAATGGACATTCTGCAACAGCACCCAGTTAAATAAGTTTCAAAATATTCAAAAGATTATGTGTATTGTTTTCTAGAAATCGAGATTCAGGGAGTGCAGGAATCGATCGATCCCAACATGGGCAAAGTGTGGAGCTTAGCTAGAGATGGGCGGGGCATAGCTAGAACCGGATTCCTCCATTGACAGACAGCAATATTTTCCAATCCAATTACGTTCATAATATTCAACAAAACATTTCTTACTAACTAACATAGTTGTTTTGGAAACATGGTCATTTATTTCTGAGCTATACTGTATCACTTTTCCAATGGCAGCTACGTTTTGCATTTAGCAAGTCCCAAATGGCATGGGTTAGCCTATCTGAAATAAGCTTAGTTACATGGTTGCCTATGGACTTGGGAACCCCGCATTTACATCACAAGGTCTAATGTCAAAGCCATCGTGACCTTGGGACAAAACTTCAACTTTAAGTATTGTAGTTTTGCATAACTTTTCAGCTTATATTTTTGGATTTGTTGACCTGAGTACAACTAAAGTAAGTCAAGGGATGAATGGATATGTGTTTGACTATGCTGTTAGGATTTCACATGATGATATTGAGGTCACAAGATCACGGTCACTGTGACCTAGGTTCAAAACCTATCAACGCTGAGTTTTTGTGTTTAGCAAAGCTTCTCAGTTTATCTTTCATGATATAGTGACCGTATTGTAACTGAACACGTATACATGTCTGAAAAGGTCGCCCAGCAAAGATGGTCCATGTTTGGCCATGTGCTAAGGATGCCAGAAGACACACCAGCACAGAAAACCTTGGAATTCGCCCTACTAGGAGCCAGCAAATACAGAGCTAAGGATTTTGGCTGAGGACAAGACACAGTGGGCAAAATCGAAGAATGACTGATTGCAGCTGTAGGATGTTTCTCCTACTACAGCCGCAGAATACAGTAATCACACACACATATGCATGTATTGAGCGCCTATAAACGGCCAGAACTATTTAAGGGATCATAACCAATCTGGTGTGGGTATGCTCCCAAAGGGAGTTGAGATTGTGCAGGAATGGAAAGGGCCCAATGACCAGGGGGTAAAGTTGTAGTAAAGTCGGCTGAGCACGCAAGTGGAATCGGACTATAAAACCATGACCTATACCTATATGGATTGGTTGATTTCACATCAAGAGTATACTTACCTCCCTAATACTTTTGATATTGCTAAATATCGGCGTTCACTCAATAAACACTCAGAATAAAAACAGTTAGGTGCCCCTACTGGGCAGGTAGACAGAGGGTAGTCCGGCGGATGCCAGCCCCACCACCGCGCATGCGCCGACTACTACTTCCTCTTTGCTAATTTATTGGCAGAGAGACACGTTTTGTTCTTTGTAAACTTTTCAAGTGTTCAACGCGACTTAATAAGCTTTGAGAGTGATTTATATTAGATTGTATTCACCCTGAAGATGTCAGAGAAAGTGGTTTCGCCAGAGGAGGGCGCCGGATCTCTATATCAGGTGATTTCTAATATAGTCTAGCGAGTTTTTCCCCGGTGTAATGTGTTTCCGGGACTCGCGTTTACCGTGATAAGCGCCTGGTTTAGTTGTTTTATTTCAACAGGGTGCTATATAAGACTAATCTCTCTCTGTGTTTATGTCCACAGGTCTGTGTGAGGATATGTAATGGACATCACAGCATCTGAGGTTTGGTTTCCCTCCACCAAGGTTCCATTTCCTACTAATACTGTTAGGTTATCTAACCAAGATTTTATGTCCAGTGAGTCGGAGGCCTAGTATAAAGGTCTTCTCACTTTGCCCTCTTGATCCAATTCCTTCCCTTATGAGGTGGAGAGAGTTAAGAGGTGTGCAGTTGGTGGAGTGCTCCAGTTCGTCACGTTGGATGGTTTGTTTAGACAAGGTATCAGGTATCTAAGTAATGATATGAGGTGGAGTTAATTATGTAAACAAAATTAACTGTTATGCCATGGTTATCGTTGTAGTATCTGATGGTTGTGTAGTGTGATTAACCATTCTAACATGTTCTGGTTATGTATACAATTCGTCCGCACACCTTGTTGTTGGTTCGGATCGATTTATTTTCTGTCATGGGATCATGACGTCATAATCAGCCTTGCTATTATTAATATTTAATGTTTTGACCAAAGCTGGTTTTGCTCAATTATTGATCTTTATGATCTTTTCCCTCTCTTTTATTTTGGTTTTGAGTTTCTAACCTTAACAAAATTACTCATTGTCCTCGTCCTTTGTCCTGTTTCAGAGACCTGGTTGTCCGTCCTGTGGTCGGTTTTTGAAGGATCGTTTCGTGCCTCACCTTTGCTTTGGTTGCAGTCCCTGTGGACCATTGCTTAAATGTGATGTATGCAAGCATTGGGGGGGGGGGGGGGGGGCGACTTAATGTCTGACTTTTTGTCATTGCAGGCTAAGGACAAGGTAGTGGAGGAGGAGAGGAAGACGAAGAGAGAGGGTCTTGGTAAGAAGGGTAAGAGGAAGGCCTCGTCCGCGGTGGACATGGAGGCCTTCCGGACCGAAATGTTGGGAGAGATGAAGAGGACGATAAAGGATTTGGTTCCAGAGTTGCTACGTGGCATGCTTCCTGGACCAAATCCTTTGTCGTCCGCGGCGTCTGCTTCCGGGCAGGAAATCCCCGCCTCTGAATCTCCTTTCCGTAGGCCGGTTCCGTTGTTCGATGATTCAGAGGTGGCCCCGTTGATGGGGGCGATCCACGACCCTGGCAGCAGGCTTGGTGGGGGACGGCTGTCGCTGGAACCCGCGGGCTGCTTATCAGTCCAGGGGTATCCGCACGCCGCAGGTGCCAGTACCTCCTATGCCACCTTTCCTGGCCAGTCCAGGTTAGCTCTCTTTGCTGACCCGGAGTCTAATCTTTCTGGCCAGGAGGAGGAAGAGGATTTCCTGTTAGGGTGGCCTTCTGGAGACGTGACCATGGAGTATGACGTCTGTGCACCCCTCGCGGGGAATACAGGCGACATGTTCCATGGCTCTACTCACGCAGGAGTAGAGTTCACGGCGCAGGAGGTGGCCCTGGTGGATGCTGAAGGTCAGCTTTACCGCATACCTCGGCTTGCCGAGAGTATCGCTGGTGCTGGCCGGGGCTGTGGTGGGGCGGTATTCACCCCACGCTCTACCACGGCGCCTGCTCCTGGTCAAGCCAGTCAATTGAACATGCCTGTTCTTTCGGGCCCGCATGTGTTGTCTGGCTTGCCGGCGGTATCAGCATATCCGCCGTCAAGCTCTGCTGCTGGCGCTCAGGAGGAAGACGAAGGCCCCCGTCTTGTTGAGCGCTCGCAGCTAGCCACGGAAGAGGATTGGTCAGACGCTTGCCAGTGGCTGGTAAGTGTTAGGCCAGATCTGCCCGTGGAGCAGTCGGCTAGCCAGCGAGACCACCGGCCGTGGTTAGCTAGTAAGGCCACTGCTAGCGCCATGCCATCTCTGCCGCTGGCGGAGCATGTCGTTGACATGTTCGAGGCGGCGGAGACGTCCATTAAGGCTAATGGGCGTCTCGCGAAGGCCCCTCGCGAGGTAGCAAGGCGCTGCCGCATCGTGCCCCTGGACTACCAGAGGTACGGTGTGGTACCCAAGCCCAGCGTGGATGACCGCGCGGCTTTGGGGGAAGATGCGCGGCCAGGCTCCCGTTCTGACACGGGAGTCTTGTGTTCGAACGTGTTGCGTTCGGCCAATGCCGCGTTGCGCGATGCGGAGGAGAGTGGGAGGGCTTCGATTGCCGCTCTGTCCCACGTCTCACAGCTGTTACAAGGGGTAGTAACGGCGTCCGCATCGCGCCAGCCGAGCCCGGTTACAGTCCAGAGAGCCATCCAGGATGGTATCAACCTGGCTTTGGACTGTATGACGCGGGCGGTGACTAGGAGTGTCCGTGCGCGGCGCACATTTGCCTTGGACAATTTGTGCCCATCCCAGGACCTGTATAATAGGCTACTGCGTACGCCTATGACAGGTCCTGGTCTCTTTGGAGGTGAGGGATGCAGACACCTCCAGGAGACGGTTACTCTGGTCAACAACCAGAGGGCGCTGCGTGAGCAATTTGAAGTGCTCCGCCGTGCGAGCGTTCGCACCGCACCCCCTGCGTATCGTCCCCCGCAGGCTCGAGGTGGAGGTGGCCAGGTCAGAGGCCAACCACCAGCGCAGCGTCGGCCTAGGCCGCGTGCGATTCGGCCAGCAGCGAGGGGGGGCGCAGGCTCCTCACGCGCAGTCAGCCAGGCCACCCGCGCACCAAGGTGCGCGCGGTGCTGGATGTGGCGCGCGAGGATCTGGTCGTGGTAATCGTGCCTGATGGGACGGTTACCGCGGTGAGAACCACTCCGGTGTTTCTGGCGAACGAGACAGTGCCACTCTTGCACTCCTTATGTCCACCTCTCTCCCTAGGTGGACCGGTGGGAGGCCGTTTGGCCAACCACATGCAAGAGTGGGAACGGTTGACTCAGGACCGTTTAGTCTTGCGATGGCTTTCAGTCGGGTATCATCCCGATTGGATGACAGGCCCGCCGTCGCGACTGTCTCTAGTGCCAATCTGGACTCCAAATCCGAGAGATCCAGATCAAAGGTTGTGTATCGAGGAGGAAATAGATTCCCTCATACAAAAAGGAGCTATTCAGCCGGCACAAAAGTGTCCGGGCTTCTATTCAACCGTGTTCTTAGTAACAAAAAACACCGGAGGGTGGAGACCAATTCTCAACCTCAAGCCGTTGAACAGGTTCATAGAGACGCCCAGTTTCAAGATGGAGACTGTGCGCTCGGTGTTGGCGGGGTTAGAGAGGGGAATGTGGACAGCTTCAATAGATTTAAAGGATGCTTATTTCCACATCCCCATAGCGAGGAGTTTCCGTCGCTTCCTGAGGTTTGCATTCCAGGGCAGACAGTGGGAATTCAGGGTGTTACCCTTCGGAATTTCCACGGCTCCTCGGGTTTTCACCCGTGTTGTTCATGCGATCACCGCATACCTCGCAGGAGAAGCATAGCAGTCCACACGTACATAGACGACTGGCTGTTAAAAGCACACACCCAGGAAAGTTTATCGGCCAATCTGGAGATTGTTTTGAAGACTCTCACAGACTAGGGCTGGATAATCAATTTCCAAAAATCAGAGCTGACTCCATCCCAGAAGTTTGTTTACCTGGGGATGTTCTTCGATCTAGAGATAGGATATGTTTATCCTACTCAGGAGAGAGTTCAGAAACTCATCTCAGTAATTCAGTCAGTGTGCGACAGTCGTCATGTCCTGGCACGGGTTTACTTGAGAATGCTGGGGTTGATGGTTTCATTGGAACCGGTCATTCCTCAGGCCGCCTTACTCAGGCGGCCGATCCAGTTATTTCTCATGACACAATGGACCCAGAGTACAGGTTCGCTGGACTCGAACGTGTCAGTGTTGGCGCCTCTGATTCACCACCTGCAATGGTGGTTGAACACGGAGAATCTCTTGGTGGGGGTTATGCTAACCCCTCCCCACCCTCAGGTGACTGTGTATACAGATGCATCGATGGAGGGCTGGGGAGCTTGCCTGGAAGAATCCACGATATCAGGGCTTTGGAATCTGGAACAGTCAAGGGAACATATCAATCTACTGGAGCTAAGAGCAGTAGTCCTGGGCCTGGAACATTTCTTACAGAAAGTTCAGGGCAAGGTTGTTCTTATTCGTTCAGACAACTCAACAGTTGTGACTTACATAAACCGCCAGGGCAGAACGAAGTCGCCCAGTCTCTGTATGATGACATGGAGACTGCTATGTTGGTGCCTGGATCACAGGATTACCTTGAAAGCAGTTCATATTCCGGGAAGGTTAAATCTGCTAGCAGACTCATTGAGCCGAAGGATGAGTGTTTTACCGACGGAATGGCAACTAAATCAATGTGTGGCGGATCGTCTGTTCGACCATTGGGGGAAACCCAACATCGATTTGTTCGCAATGAAGAAGAATGCGAAGATGACGACGTACGTCTCTCCGATTCCAGATCCAAGCGCTTTCGCAACAGATGCGTTAGCTATCAGCTGGGGGAGAATGTAGGCATACGCATTCCCTCCAGCAATCCTGATTCCAAAAATTCTTCAGAAAATCAGACAGGAGGAATGCCAAGTGCTTCTGATCGCCCCGGATTGGCCAAGCCGATCATGGTATACGGATCTGCTGGACCTTCTGGTCTGCAATCCGGTTCCTCTACCTCTGATGGATGACATTATCTTCCAGGGCAAGGCCCTGCACAACAATCCGTCAATGTTCAGATTGACTGCGTGGATGTTGTCAAGGAATCTAGAATTAAGGAGGGCTTATCTGAGCAAGCAGCCATGTTTATGGCCAAAGCCAGGAGGGGGTCAACCTCCAGAGCATATAACTATAAAATCAACAGATTCATCTATTCAGGTAGTAGCTGATTTCCTCTGTCACCTGTATGATGCCTATAGCCTCAAGCCTAACTCTATTGCTGGTTATAAGTCAGCTTTAATGACTGTTATTCCTTGCTTGGCTAGGAGGGGAAGTGATGAAGTAAGTACATTAAATGTATTAATTAAAGGCATGGGCAATCTAAGACCAAGGAATCCCCCTGTGATTCCTTCTTGGAGTTTATCGCTAGTGCTGACTGTGTTTTCACACAGTTTCAGACGTTTAAGTGCCTTGAACGCGTGAAAGCGTGTAGGGAAGAGCTGGTCTTTTGACCTCGCCTCCCTCCCGCCGAATTCCCTGTCGAATTCTGGCAATATCAAAAGTACTAGGTGATAAGCCTTTTGAACCACTTAGTTCCATTTCTATGAAAATGTTAACTCTTAAAACTATTTTTAATTGCTGCGGCCTCGGCTAGGCGTAGGAGTGAGATTCATGCCTTATCAGCCGAGGATGACCGTTTTGTGGTTACAGGGGAAGGCCTTAAGTTACTACCTAGGATTAATTTCTTAGCTAAGAATCAGTCTTTGAAATATCCAGGTCAACCTATTTTTTTGCCTGCTTTAACTAGATATGATCCTAATTCTAAAGCATGGTGTCCCGTTCGGGCGCTACTTCGGTACAAACAGCGTACTTCGGAGTGGCGGACCGATCAGTCAGCGTTATGGTTGTCATATATTGAACCGCATGGCAGGGCGTCTAAGGACACCATTTCCAGGTGGATTGTAGAGTGTATCCAATTTTGTCACAAATCCGCCACGGGTAAGCAGGTTGACATAGCCAAGGCTCACAGTGTCCGCGGCGTAGTGACTTCCACTGCCCTATTTAATGGGGTCCCTGTGGATGACATTATGTCCGTGGCTCAGTGGCACTGTGAGTCAAGTTTTACAGACCATTATCTCCGTGACACCTCGAATCCTCTCGCCTTGTCGATTTTGAAAAAATAATCGCTTATATGTCTGAGGAGGGTTTCCTCATTGCTTATATACTTCACAATTAATTAATGGAAACAACCACTTTTTGGGACTGCATCGGTCTTCTCCACTGGGAAGAGGATGACAGCTGCCAAGTTCAACAAGGTCGGTCTTGTTCATGTGTTGTTCATTATTGATTGTATTGTCACGTTACTTTTTGTTATTAATATGGTGATGGTTTGTGTTTTGATGTGGTTCATCATTGAGAGTATACGAAAATGGAGCCTTTTCGTCTCTGTCCTATAGTACCTGGCACTGGTACGTGGAGAGCGTATGGGACATTGAGGTCATTCTAGTCTTCCTCCCAGGAAGGAGGGGGGTGGGGGGGGGGGGAGCGCATATGACATTCGGTCATCTCATCCATCGGTTGGTGTTAGCCGATGTTCATCAAATCCTGACTGTGTTTTCACACAGTTTCAGACGTTTAAGTGCCTTGAACGCGTGAAAGCGTGTAGGGAAGAGCTGGTCTTTTGACCTCGCCTCCCTCCCGCCGAATTCCCTGTCGAATTCTGGCAATATCAAAAGTATTAGGGAGGTAAGTATACTCTTGATGTGAAATAAACGAAATCTAGGATTTCTTTTTTCACGAGAGAGTTGATACTTACCTCCCTAGATACGGACCCAGCCTCTCCACCCCACAGAGGCTCGGTCTTCAGGCTCTTAATAGTTGCATGTGTGTCAGCCAATAAATTAGTCAGAGGAAGTAGTAGTCGGCGCATGCGCGGTGTTGGGGCTGGCATCCGCCGGACTACCCTCTGTCTACCTGGCCAGTAGGGGCACCTAACTGTTTTTATTCTGAGTGTTTATTGAGTGAACGCCGATATTTAGCAATATCAAAAGTATTAGGGAGGTAAGTATCAACTCTCTCGTGAAAAAAGAAATCCTAGATTTCGTTTAGTATGTTTAGTTTCAAAATATTCAACAGCTTACGTGTATAGTTTTCTGGAAATTGCGATTCTGGAAATTCATGGTTCATACTGTTAAAATCAATACGCAATGAAGGCGGAGCTTAGCTAGAAATGGGCGGCGCTTACCTAGAAATGGGTGGAGCTTAGGTAGAAATGGGCTTGGCATGGCTATAAATTGATCCCTGTATAGTGATATCAGTTAAAGCTTAAGCTTGATTGACAGATCAAATCTATGTATTGACGTAAATTAATCAAAGTTTATACGTTTTATTTTGTAGCTATGAATCCTGGGATATGGCGTTACAGTGTTTGTCGATGCTGGATGTTCTTATTAGTCTAGCGCAGTATAGTCGGGGATCAGAAGGGGAGGTGTGCCGGCCACAGTTTGTTCTACCTCAAGCTGATATTAAGGTACAACCCAATCATTCAAAATAATATATGTTCTATTTCAGAGTTTAAAAATTCCTCTTCACTGGTTTCATTGTTTTTAGCACACCTTGCCAGAATGCCAAGTCAGCTTATGCTATGTTGACCATCAGTCCACCTGTCATCTGTCTGTCCATCTGTCACCCTTTGCTTTAAAATGCTACTTCTCATTAATCACTAGGCCGATTTCAATATAATTTAACTGGAAGTACCCTATGTGTGTAGGCTTCAGAACTTGTATGTACAGAACTTTTAATGGTCAATTCTTTGGTTAAAATCCAGATTCTATGAAAACTTTACAGGAAATATTTTGATAACTTCATTAACTGCTTGGCGGATTTGGCTGGAAGGACCCTATGGTCGCAGGCTTCAGAACTGTATACAGAATTTTAATAGGGCAAGTTTTCGGGTGAAAATCTTAGATTTTATGAAGAATTTACCAGAAATTGTCAAAACGCTACTCCTCATTAAGCGCTAGGGGGATTTCAACTTAATCCGGCTAGAAGGACCCTAGGGAGTAGACTCTAGACCGTTTTATTCAAAATTTTGATTGGTAAATTTTTTTGGTGGCCATCTTTGATTTTGCCAAACAAATTTCAGGGAACCGTGGGTGGAATTATCCTATAGCAGTAGGCGTCAACATATCCAACAATAATTTGAAACTGGTTTTGGCTGCTTTCTTTTTCTGGCGCTTGATCAGATTGGATCGAAATCCGAATGCCGTTACCTGGTTTGGCACTTCCTTTTATACTCTCCTGGCCGGTTACATTTTCCCTACTTGTGTAAGCGGTCAGAAAAATCTGGTTTCTGGTAACTTTTGTAACCGTTAATGTTGGTTTTTGTAACCGTTAAAGCTTTTGATTGTTTGGTGTTTGTAACTGGTTTTATCAGTTGGGTGTAACTGATAATATTTTAACGTGTAGCCATTCACAGTTATTGTTTTGTTTTCAGTAGCCATTTGTTTTTGGTTTTGGCCAACATTTGTCCATTTTAAAGTGAAGGCTTTATGGAATAAGTTGTGTTTCCTTGCCCCTATTTCGGTCTATAGTTTTAATGAGTGGTTATCGGCATAAGCTTCTGTGGTTTTAGATGCCTGATGGATGTTTGAATTCAGATTTCATGGTGTTTCGTACTTTGTTTGGTTTTACTCATCAGAAATATTCATTCTATGTTGCTCACAGGTATAGTTTTTCCGTGATTTGAATGGATGATCAGTAAGTTTAGTGTCTTACCTTACGGGTCTGTGCCCCGGTCAGTGAGGTAGTGTGCCGGGACTGACTGTGCAGGGACGACAAAGGTTATTGTTTTGATGAGACCTGGTTTGAACAGGTAGTCTAGGAGCACCAAGTCCTGCTCGTCGGAGACTTGTACTCCTTTTAGTAGGTGGATCACCACTTGTGTCTCTCTTTCGTTGGTGCACTCACTGTGTTGGGGTGTGTTTCCACTTCTTGTGATGTTGGAGGCACGGTTAGTGCAACCGAATGTTCTGTGTCACAAGAAATGGATGGTTGAGACTCGGTGTTGTCACCATGTTGAGATGTTGTGGGCCTTGGTGACGGTACCCTTAGTCAGAGGCCAGAGTACTCCTTTACTGGAATTACTCTTGTTTTTCTATGCGGTCTAACTAATTCATAGAGCTCCTCTCTGCCAATATCGTGTAGTTTATCAAAATGCTTGCAGGTTTCTTCGAGCCTAGTGAGGTTGATGTGACAATATTTGCACGTGCAAAACCCGCGTTGTAGATGTGTCTTGGACACTTTCATAAAAAAAGGCAAACATGACATTAACAAACAGAAACACCGCCGAAACTATAGAGGAAACATCTCTATCTCACAAAGAAAAGTATCACAAAACCTTTCTTTAGACAACACAATTGTCATAAAAAAGGCGAACAAAGGGCAAGCCACTGTAGTCCTAAACTCAGAAGACTACAACACTGAAGCACTTAAACAATTAGGTGACACACGCTATTACATAGAAGTCAATGAAAATCTCACTACAAAACATGCAGAAAAAGTGGAAACGGCCATCACAGGGCTGGTACTAAACGGCAAGATTTCCACAGATATAGCGAATGGATTAAGAATAGATAACCCACGCACTGCACGTTTCTATCTTCCGAAAATCCACAAAAACGTTAAACCCACACCAGGGAGACCAATTATCAACGACAATCGCTGCCCAACTGAACATATCAGCAGCTTCATAGATGATCACCTGAAAATACATCTAGCAGATATTCCCTCATACGTCCGGGATACCACGGATTTCATCAATAAACTGGTAAAATTCGGAAAACTACCCGGACACACCATTCTAATCACCATGGATGTCACATCCCTATACACGTACATACCGGATGGGGAAGGACTCGAAGCCACTGCCCAGTACATACGCCAATTTGGCATGGCGGGCGACCTATTTCCCAGATCACTCTTAAACCTACTATCCCTAGTCTTAAAATGCAACAACTTTGAATTTAACGGTAAACACTACCTACAAACAGGAGGCGTTGCCATGGGCACTAAGGTGGCACCCACCTATGCTGTCATATTCATGGCCCAACTAGAAAAGAAACTGCTTGCTATAGCACCACATAAACCAGCACTATATCGATGATATATTTATGATCTGGACTGTAGGACTACAAAAACTTGATGAATTCATTCACCACATGAATAGTTCACATCCCTCAATTAAATTCACTGCTGAGAAATCAAACACGAAAATCAGCTTTTTAGACACATATGTATATATAGATACGGACCGTTCGATCGGCTTCGATCTATACTGTAAACCTACAGATACACATGGATATCTACACTACAGCTCAGCACACCCACAGTCTACGAAAAACTCAAACCCATACAGACAATTCCTCCGTCGGCGCAGAATTTGTAGCAAGGAAATAGACTTCTACACACATGCCCACGACTTAAATGTTAAATAAAATAAGATTTGAAACGAAATTTTGCAATAACTTCGCGGAAGGAAATACCATCCAAATTATGTCACTGCCTTACATTTATATGATACAACTATCAACAGGAAAAAGTTTTTTTAATGAGTACCAAATATGCGGATCAGATTATATATATATATATATATATATATATATATATATATATATATATATATATATATATATATATATATAGTTTGAGGACATAAACAATGTTTATTAAAGTATGCGCAATATTTAGGCGGTCCCAATTAATAATTTCACTCCCGTGATGATGGATATAAGGTATACATTAAGCAGAGGTGTAAGATTTTCCAGTGTGAAAATATGTTCTATTTTCATGCTATTTTTTGTATCATTTAAAAAAAAAAAAAATTCCGAGAAATATACCTAAAAGAAGTCGCCGCCCCCTTACTCAGATCTTCTGATTTAGAAAATTTACAGCCCTTGTCCTGTTAGAAGCTGCGGTTGTTATTGGCCGAATTATGGTAAATGGATTCATGTATTGCCCTTTGTTTGTCTTGCAGCCATATATTGAAATCCGGTGTGGACGACATCCGTGTATTAGACAGACTTTCTCAGGAAGTGATTTTATACCAAATGATACTGTGATAGGACTACAGGAGGTAAGGAGAACTTGATAGTGATCTTATTATTATAACAGATAACTGTAATATGTGATGATAGGAAAATTAAGAAGTGATTTTATGCTATATAATGCTGTGCTAGTGTCTACAGGAGAGGTTATAAGGGGAATTTGAACGTGATCTAAGATCATGTAATAATGTGATAAGCCTACAACTAAGATCATGTAATAGTGTGATAAGTCTACAACTAAGATCATGTAATAGTGCGATAAGCCTACAACTAAGATCATGTAATAGTTTGATAAGCCTACAACTAAGATCATGTAATAGTGTGATAAGCCTACAACTAAGATCATGTAATAGTGTGATAAGCCTACAACTGGTAAGGAGAATTTAAATGTGATCTTAAAGCAAATAACTGTGATAGGGCAAAAGGAGGTACAAGCAGAATGCGTCACATTTATGTCGGCGACTATGTGAAGATTAGTAACATTATTTTCCAGCCAAACTCAAAGTGGTGAATGACTCGACTGAGTCAACTTAGCAACAGAATGGCGTCCACCATCTGAGAATTGAGGAATCCAGTTTATCGATCAATCATATGATGTCATAATCAACTATGTCATATGTAGACTGAAGTCATAATCAATTACATCATGAATGACGTGATATAGTATGTCATAAACGCGGCTTAATAGTCTCACGTTATATGAGTTGTGTCTACTATTTAATAAACATTCTGTAGGCAGCAACACCACCCAGTCAAATTATTTTCAAAATATTCAACAACTTACCTGTATAGTTTTCTGGTAATTAATATTCAGGGAGGGCAGGGATCAATCGATCCCAGCAAGGCCAAAGCGTGGGCGGAGCTTAGCTAGAGAGGGGCGGAGTATAGCTAAAACTGAATTCATCCATTAGGTAGAAAGTTATTAACCCTTCCAATGATTAATTCCCTATATCTCACTTTCAACGCTACCATACAGGAAAACTGTTGAATATTTTGTAATTAATTTTACTGGAAGCGATTGCTGCCTTAGGCAGAAACAGCTTCCAGTCAAATTAATTTCAATATATTCAACAAAATAAGTTTTATATCATAAAGAATTTACTTTTTCAGGAATTTGTTGGTGAAAGGGTTAAAATCCTATTTTTGAATCATATTAGCAATTAACCATTTCATGAAGGCAGCAAATATCAACGTCTGCAGCAGTTAGGAGTCTTGAGGAATGTCCATTTGCAGGCCATGAGAAGACTATTTTTTAAGATTTACCACTGGAATGCCTGGCTCGTTAACCGAGCTAATCATTCCAGTGGTAAACTTTCAAAGATACGCTCTTGGACTGCAAATGGACATTCAATAAGCAAATACTTAGATTTTCTTGACCAAATTTTGCCATTAAATTGTTAACAGGTTAAGATCTATCAACAGTTACTATAATGACTGCAAGGTGTATATGTATAGAATAACCACTTACCATGACAACTTCTGGACTATCAGCAGTTACCATAGCAGTCTATGCTCTATCAATGCTTATACGGATAATGTATTTAATCCTCAGTCAACTGACTCTGATGAGTCTCAAGATGCTAGCTCCAATCTCGTCGTCCTGGTAACAGGGCCGAATATGGGAGGTAAATCTACACTGCTTCGACAAACTGGTCTCATCGTGATAATGGCTCAGCTGGTGAGTGACATGTATAATATACAGTTTACCATTAATCACACAAATTTATTCAAGAAAATTTCAATTTTCTCGGGGTGTGGGGGGGGGGGGGGGTGAGGAGAAACTACGTTATTCAATTGTAGTTGCATTTAAGGCTTGTGCGATTATTGATACAATCGATTATTAGCTCACCTGGACTGAAAGGCCAAGTGAGCTTATGCCGTGGTGACCATCCATCGTGTGTCCGTCCGTCATCCATCAACTTTTCCTTTAAACGACTTCTCATGAACCACTGGGCCGATTTCAATTATATTTGGCAGGAAGTATCCGTAGGGCATAGCGAGCGAAGTTTGTTCAAATGAAGCCAATCGGCAAATTTGGCCAGCGGCTATCTTGGATTTCATCTGATTTTAGGAAACGTCTTTAAAAATCTCCGAAACCGCTTAGGGAATCGATTCAAAACTCATGAAACCATCTAGGGAAAGACGTAAGCCAAGTTTGGTCAGGAAGACTTAATTGACCGAATGGTTCGGCCGCCATCTTGGATGACATAGTTTTCCCGAAAACGACCCCAGAACCGTTGAAGGGATCAGGCTGTAATTTGGGAGATATGATTAGAGACTAAGGGCCATTAAAGTTTGTTCAAGGGAAGTTGATCCATCAAAAGACATGGCCATATTGGATTTTTTTGTATTTGATGGATTTTGAAGGCGAAATTGGTTTTATATATGTTTATTTCTCGAGAACTTGTGGGCTGATTTCAATTATATATTGCAGGAAGCATCCTTAGGGCAGAGATTCAAATTTGTTCAAACGACACTGATCTATCAATTGGGCCGGTGGCCATCTTGGATTTCAGCCGATTTTTAGAGATGTCTTTAAAAATCTCCGAAGCCGTTTAAGGGATCGATTCATAACTCATAAAATGTCATTTAGGGCACGAGCTGAACCAAGTTTGTTCAAGGGAACTTGATTTGCCAAATTGTTGGCCGACTCTTGGATGGCCTGATTTTCATGAACGCAACTTCGTCTCCAGAGCCACTGAACGGATTGGACCGAAATTTGGGAGATATGATACTAAGGGCCATTAAATTTTGTTCAAGAGAAGTTGATACATAAAGAAACATAGCCTCTGTTTTCTTGTTACAAGTCTGCTCAACTCATTAGACTTCTGCTTATTGTTAATGACCATTCTAGTTGAAATGCCTATGGTCCAGGTGAGCGATACAGGCCCCATGGGCCTCTTGTTTAAGAATAATCGTGATTATCAATTAAGCAACCTAAGTACAAATTATGCAGTAGCAACAAAAGTAACAAAAGCTGATCAATGACTAAATGTGCAATGGAGTTTAGACATCGCCATTTGCAGGCCAAACTATTTTTCACTGGAATTGCGTGTCTTCTCATGGCCTATGAGTAATTAAAAGGTAGATTTTCAAATACTTACGCAGTAGATATTCACAATTATTCAATTATTGGGCAGGGTATTATTATGTGACGATGCGGTCCGGGCGGGCGGCAGAGTGGTTTCCATATGATAATTCCGTTACCATTTGTCAGATCGCTTTGAAACTTCATCAGATGGTTGGACTAGTACTGGGGAAGAAACCTATCAAAATTGACTATGATCTGAAATCCAAGATGGCCGCCAGCCACCAGTAGCCATCTTGAAAATTGGTTTCCAGATGATAAAGCTGTTACCGTTTATCGGATCGCTTTGAAACTTCATAGGGTGGTTGGACTAGGTCTGGAGAAGAAACCTATCGAAATTGACAATGATCCGCAATTCAAGATGGAGACCAGCCACCAGCGGCCATCTTGGAAATTGGTTTCTGGATGATAACTTCGTTCCCGTTTATCAGATCTCCTTGACCCTTCATAGAGTAGTTGGGCTACATGTACGTCTGGAGAAGAAAGCTATCAAAATTGACAGTGATGCAAAATACAAGATGGCCGGCAGCCACCAGCGGCCATCTTGAAAATTGGTCTCCGGATGATAACTCCGTTCCCATTTATCGGATTGCTTTGAAACCTCATAGGGAGGGGTTGCGGTTGGGGTGGGGAGAGTGGTTGGTCTGGGGAAGAAACCTAGCGAAATTGACGATGATCCGAACTGCCATCTTGAAAATTGGTTTCTGGATGATATCCGTTACCATTTATTGGATCACTTCATAAGGTGGTTGGACTGCATCTGGTGAAGGAACTTATCGAAATTTATGATAATCAGAAATCCAATATGTCCGCCAGTCACCGGCGACCATCTTGCAAACTGGTTTCCGGACGATGAATCCATGACCGTTTAACGGATCGCTTTGACACTTCATAGGGTGACTGGTCTGGGTCTGAGAAATAAATATTTTCTGACAGATCTCATTCATTGGTTTGTCATCATGACGGGGTATTATGCACAATTTGCGGAGCTCTTAATATATAAATTCATGATTTAAAAAATTGTTGTGATTTTCGATTTAATTACGTAATCGCATAAGCTACGAGTCCAATGGTCCAATTTTTAATGTAATAATTGTACAAAATGTTGATAGTTTTTATTTGCGAGTGAGTTTGTTAGTATCTAAAATGATTGACATTTCAGACAAAGCGACCTAAGTCACAATGGACCTTTCCAGTTTTACCTATGCCCCGCCCATCTCTAGCTACGCTTCACCCACACCTAGCTCATGCTGGGATCGATCTCTGAACTCCCTGACTATCAATTTCCAGAAAACTATACAGGTAAGCTGTGGCAGCAACAGCGCCCAGTCAAATTAGTTTCAAAGTATTCAACAGCATTTTTATTAAATAGTAAACACATACAATTCTTACAATGTGTCTGACTATTAAGAGTTAAAGACGGGCCTAATAGAATCATTTATGACGTCATCCTACACACCGCTCAGCTGATTATGATGTCATATGATATCATTACTCTGGAAAGCTCCATTATGACATGTCACTTGTTTATTTTCAGGGTGTATACGTTCCTGCTGAGAAGTGTTGTTTGACTCCCGTTGACCGGATCTTCACACGTCTTGGTGCCAGTGATAACATTATGGCGGGTTAGTCTCTGTCTTTTCTTATCCATATCTGTTGCTATATAGCACAATAGTGTTAATAGAATGTAATTCTTATATTTCTGTATTTTAACCCTTGAATTTGTTTTAAAAAATTTAATTTTCCCATTAAAATGGCCATTTGCAGAGCAAATGAAAGCTATTTTTGAAAATTTACCACTGGAGTGACTGGCTCGGTTATCGAGCCAGTCATTCCAGTGGTAAATTTTCAAAAGTAGTCTTCTCTTCGTCTGCAAATGGCCATTTCTCAAGACCATTACAGAAGCCTTTTTTGGTTGATATAGGTGTTAAAGGGTTAATTTATATCTTGCTAAGTATATTTATCTGGTAATAAAACTTGCTGTATGCATTTAATGGTCAATAAATTACCCATTGTCTTGTAAAGACTGTCATATGCTGCCCAAGAGAGGAATATTTTAGAAAATTCAGCAATCAAATGACTATGGTCAAGCCGTCCAGAACTGACCTCTTTAGTGGTCTTGAGAAATGTTAATTTGCTGGCCATTGAGAAGACTTAGCCCTGCGCGAAGCAGAGGATGGCTCGACACAGTGATGCAAATGGCGTGCAGTAAGAATTAGAAGAATTGTAAGTTTTTCATTGTACATTTAATTCATTAAGGGCTTATCTGATCGTAATAAAACTACAGATTTGTCAGTCTACACATTAATATGAAAATAATTTTCAAATGCAAATACTTGTACATGGATTTTCAATACGCATTTAGTTCTTCAATGACTTATTTATGATTTAAAGTAAAATTTACCTATCATTAACCCTTTAACCCTTGAATTTGTTCAAGAAAATTAAAATTTTCTCAACAAATGTCCATTTGCAGGCCAAGAGAATTTTTTAATTTACCACTGGAATGAATGGCTCGGTTATCAAGCCGGTTATTCCAGTGGTAAATTAAAAGCTTCTCTTGGTCTGCAAATGGACATTTTTCAAGACTAGTGCTGAAGCCATTTTTGGCCGATATAATAATAATAATAATAATATCTTTATTTATAGAGGGTACAGTAAACTTGATCAGTACAAAGAACTGTTCTTCCCCGAGGCCCTCAACTATTTACAGTTTGAATATATTTACAATCAGATATATAAACTATCTATGCAAGAGTATGATACAGGTATATACAACAACTAGACGATGTACATTACATGTTCCCCCACCCACCCACCCCCTGCGAACTGCAGCCATTCACGAGATTATGTTTGCCACAGGGATTGAGAGAAAGATTGTACTCGCAGGCAAACAGACAGACAAATGAAAAGACATTCATTATAGGTGAAGTAATTAAGCGGAAAGCAAGTACATGGATACTTTTGCCAAATTTTTAGGTATTTCAAGGGAAATAACTACAGTGAATCTGGACACATTTCGCTGATCAATATGCAATCACCACCGCGGGCATGTCATCAGGAATTGACATAACAAATTTGAAATAAATCCATCCATTATAAGGGAAGTTATTAAGCATAAACCAAATGCAAAAAGCATAATCCACCTCGCCCACCCGTACCCTCTTTGAAAATAAAGTAATAATGACAATACAGATACATTTGGGTATGAGTTAGTATACAAAACAAATCCATATGAGATTTAAAGGGTTACGGCTGGCTCAGATGAGTAGTGTTTGCACTACAGGTAGTTTTCACTACAGGTACAGTGAGGCAGTAGGCTGGTGGATTTAGTTTTGTGACTATTTCTTTATGGCTTCCTCATTGGCAAATACAACAGGAATCTTGTTCTTGCAAGTAGTTTGCCATTTTAGAATCAGACTATCGAGTAGTCAATCATATTGAATGTAATTTTGCATAATAGCTTTCATGGGACAGAGACATCACACCTTCCGCTAGTCCTGCCCAGTTGCCATGCCATGACCTAACCTGTATATGATGTGTGATATACGGAACAACAAAATGAAAGACGTAGGTAGAATTTCACCACTGGAATGAGTAGTTCGATTTAAGAGTCAGTCATTCTGCTGGTAAATTTTCAAATTGACATTCAGTCAGCAACAATTTCAATTTTCTTGCCCAAATCTTGACAATTAAAAGGTTGTCATGTTGCTCATGAGTTGTCACTCTCACTCTACAGTATTCTACAACTAACCAGGTAATCTTTCAACGATCCCAATACAAGTGAGATGTGGGTGGAGCTTAGCTAGAGATGGGCGGGGCATAGCTAAAAATGGAAAAGATCCATTACCCTCAGTTTGCACAGGCTGGTAACATGAAGGAATAAACAAACAAAACCAGCATGAATGATAGGTTGGCCCATGTTTCCTTGTATTTGACAACTCGGCCCAGATGACTTTTGTGACAACTCGGCCCAGTCAAATTAGTTTCAAAATATTCAATAAGCCAGTCATCCCGGTGGTAAATTTTCAAAAATCGTCTGCCTGCAAATGGATATTGATTAAGGAAAGATTTGGATTTTCTTTACTTCTCTTACTTATCCTGATTTTATGTATATATTTTTGAAAGGTGAAAGTACATTTTTTGTGGAGCTGAGTGAGACGTCATCAATATTACAGCATGCCTCGTGTCATTCACTCATATTGATGGATGAATTAGGTAAGGCAGCGTCGGGGAAAATGTCAGGCAATTTTATTTTTGTTCAAGGTCAGTGAAATGTCATCAAAGTTTTTTTTATGCGTACATGCCAGGTGAAAGTCAGGGAATTTTATATTGATTATGTTGTCATGATTTTAGTCTTAAAATGTTGATATCGGTATATATGCAGTGTTTTACTTTAAAAATATGTTGGGAATATCTACTTTTCTCCAGTCTCTGATCTCTACCCTTAATTTGTGTCTCAAAATGAATCTCTACCTCTAATTTGTCTCTCAAAATGCACCACAGAGCATTTTTAGCTGACCTGGCCAGAATGGCCAAGTGAGCGTATGCCATGCTCACCGTCCATCTGTCCGTCCGTCCATTCATCTGTCAACATTTGCTTAAAAATGCTACTCCTCATTAACCAGTTGGCGGATTTCAAAATTAATTTGGCAGAAACGATTCTATGGGGGTAGGCTTTAGAACGTGTGTACAGAATTTTGATTAATCAATTTTTTCGCTGACCATCTTGAATCTTGCGAAAAATGGCAGAAAATCATGTAAAATACTGCTCATTAACTGCTTGGGCAATTTCCACCAGACTTAGCTAGGAGGCTAGTATGTTTCAGAACTTGTATACAGAATATTGATTGGTTTAATTTTTCCAGCATCCATCTAGGATTGTCTGAAAATTTCTGGAAATCACTTAAAAGCCTACTCGATAACCACTGGGCTGATTTCAATCAAACTTGGATGGAAGAACCCTAGCGTGGTATGCTTCTGATCTTGCATACATAATTTTGATTGGTTCATTTTCCGCTGACCATTTTGAATTTGAATTCTGAAAAATGGCGGGAAATCATTTAAAACTCGACTCATTAACTGCTTGAGCAATTTCAACCAGACTTGGCTGGAAGGATACCAGGCTGATAGGTTTCAGAACTTATGTACAGAATTTTGATTGGTCACTTTTTCCGGAGGCCATCTTGGATTTTTGAAAATTTCTAGAAATCACTTAAAAGCCTACTCGATAACCACTGGGCCGATTTCAATTAAACTTGAATGGAGGAACCCTAGTGTAGTATGCTTCAGAACTATACAGAATTTTGATTTGTCTGGTGGATTTTATGAAAAATCACGGGAAATCGTTTAAAACGCAACTGCTTGCACAATTTCAACCAGACTTGGCTGGAAGGATATTAGGCTCGTAGGTTTCAGAACTTGTGCATGTTGTATAAAGAATTTTGATCGGGCCATTTTTCTGAAAATTTTGGTAACACAGTTAAAAGGCTACTCCTCATAACCGCTTGAACGAGTTCAAGCAAACTCGGTTGGAAGGACCCTAAAGTGGTATGCTTCAGAGCTTATATACAGAATTTTGATTGGTCGATTTGTTCGGTGGGCATCTTGAATTTTCTGGAAAATGGCTGAAAATCGTCTACTCATTAACTACTAGGGCGATTTCAACCAGACTGGCTGGAACGAGCCTAGGGTGGTTGGCTTCAGAACTTGTGTACTGAATTTTAATTTGTCAATTTTTCCGGCGGTCATCTTGGATTTTCTGAACATTTTGAAAATTCCATTAAATGGCTACTCCTCCTTAACCGCTTGGACGATTTCAACCAAACTCAGTTGGAAGAACACTAGGCCAGTACGCTTCAGAACCTGTTTGCATAATTTTGATAGCTTGATTTTGATGGTGGCCATCTTGGATTTTCCGAAAAATGGGAATTCATATAAAATGCTACTCGTCATTAATCACTTGGGCAATTTCAACCAAATTCGGCTTGAAGGATCATGTTGTCGTAGTCTCTAGATGGTCTATTCAGAATTTTGAAAGGTCAATATTTTATGTCAATATTTTGGTAGCAGTCTCTGTTTTTCTGAGTTTTCCGGGACCATTTAAAAACAGTACTCCTTCAATCAATAGCCTGATTTCAACAAAACTTGGGTGGAACAATCCTAGGCTTCAACATATTAAACGAGAGTATTGATTGGTCAATTTTTTGGTGGCCATCTTGGATTTTCTGAAAATCATCCATCATGTCTTTTAATGCAAATGGTTTAAACGCCAATGGTCCAGGTGAGTGCCACAGGCCCTTGGGCCTCTTGTTTAGAAATCAGAAAGTTGTAGTCTGCTTACCTTGTGACTTGAAAACTAGTCAGAAAAACAACAAGTGCGCTGTTTGCGACTAAGCAACAGATAGAGCGACTGACTAACAAACTTATATATCAGTTACAAGTTGCATCTAAAAATTTAAAAAAAGTAAACTGTCTCTTGTTCATTAGTAATAGGCTCCTGAAATCTGTTACTAGAAAAGTTGTTGAACAATATAACAAAGATTTGGATCATTTAGTTTGTTTCTAAGGTGTGTTACTAATAAATCCTCTCCTTGCATATTATTAACAGGGCGAGGGACAGCCACATATGATGGCACAGCGATAGCGTGTTCTGTTGTGCGTGAACTTGCAGAGAAGATTCAGTGTCGTACATTGTTTTCTACGCATTACCATTCATTGGTTGAGAGTTTCTCACACACGCAGAATGTATCATTAGGTCACATGGTAAGCCACTTAACCCTTTTATGGTCAAGCCAGCCAAATTCGACCTTTGTAGTGGTCTAAATGAATGTCCATTTGCAGGTCAAGAGAAGACAATTTTTGAAAATTTACCACTGAAATGACTGGATCAATAAATGAGTTTTTTCTTGTCCTGCAAATGGACATTCAATAAGCAAATATTTAAAAAAATTGAGAAAAGCTTACCATTAAAGGGTTACTGTTGTAATGATCAAGATTTGTTTAAAAATTAAATTTCGGTGTATTGAATGTCCATTTTCAGGCAAAGAGAGAACTATTTTTGAAAATGTATTAGGGGAATTATGTGCTCTATAATCGAGCTAAACATTCAACTGGTTAATTTTCACAATCAGTCTCAGCAGTGTACACATCACCTGAACATGTACACGTGCCCAGCCCTAATTTTAATCATTAGCCAATTCTGCTTTTTATTAGCCATGTTTCAATTTTACTAGCATTTGGCTAATTGGCTAGTGGGTAGATTGGTCGCTGACTTTATTGATAACTGTATTGAAACATATTCAATCTTGAGTTATTTGATTAGCATAAACTGTCAGATACTTGAGTGACAGATGGGATCTCTGTATTAGTTCTCGGCTAGTGAACAGTCATTCTTGTCACCTTCCAGGCATGCATGGTGGAGAATGACAATGAAGATAATAACTCCACCGAGGAAACCATTACGTTCCTGTACAAGTTTGTCAGTGGAGCGTGTCCAAAGAGCTATGGATTTAACGCGGCACAGTTGGCCGATCTTCCTCCAAAGGTGAGTATAACATTCTGAAATAAAGTATCATTAACCCATCACGTGTCAACAGCGCCTTAAAGCGATGTTACTAATATCAATTAACCATTTAATGGTCAAGATCTTTCAAGAGAATTGAAAATTTTGCAGAAGTAAAGAAAACTGTTTATACTCCCCAAAAAATTTCGGGGGAAACATATAGTCGCCTCTTTGTCCATCCGTCCATTCATTCATTTGCCCACTACAAGTTTGTCCGAGCCATAGTTTCAAGACATTTTCACATATATTAATTAAGCTTGGTATTTGGATGCATCTCAGGGGGAATGTGTGCAGCGTATGAAAGGTAGGTCAGCATGACTTAATTTTCACGGTTCATTGAACGTTGCCAAAAATTTTTATCCGGGATGTAGTTTCAAGAGTTTTTGATATATGAGAAGTAAACTTACGGTGTGGATGCATCTTAGGTAGAAAGTGTACAGTTTTTGGAAAGTCTGTCAGCCTGGCCTACTTTTCACAATTCATTGAACATTGCAGAAAATTTATGGCCGGGTTGTAGTTTCAAGAGTTTGTGGTATGCGTGAACTACTTGTTATGTGGGTGCATCTTAGGAAGGAGGTGTGCAGTGTATGAAAGTAACTTACTTTTGATCTACTTTTCATGTTTCATTGAACGTTACAGAAATTTTTGTCCATGCTGTAGTTTCAAGAGTTTTGGATTACACGAACTAAACTTGATATGTGGATGCATCTTAGGGAAGAGGTGTGTAGTGTATGAAATGTAGGTCAACATGACCTACTTTTCATGGGTCACAACATTACAGAAGGCTGAGCTGTAGCTTCAAAAGATTTTGGTATACTGGAACTAAACTTGGTGTACGGATGCATTATATGCTGACGGTGTGTTGCGTATAACACACGTGTCATGC